>JALLPA010000046.1:0-24995 GCA_036939895.1 Thalassiosira exigua
TTTTTGGGGGGGGGGGGGGGTAAAGAAGAACAGGAGGAAGAGGGCGTGGACGAGCGTCCTCCGCGATGACCTGCAGTGGAATCAGCGCGACGTATCCTGCGGGCAATGCGTCGTCGCGTCTGCGCGCGGGGGAAACGGAGTCGACATCGTCTGAACGACGACGAAGCTGGGCATCAACCCAGCCAGCACACCCCCCTTTGGTTGGGGAGGGGGGAGGATTTGATTGGAGGAACAGGTCCGGGCGGACGTCCTTGGCGAGTGAGAACGGCAGTTGCAACAGCGTATCCTGCGGGCAAGTCCATGCGCTGTTGCTGGTCCAAGTTTCAACACAAGCTGAGTAGATGTCGCTGCGGGCACGACATGTTGGGTTCAACCCCAGCCAGCCCCCCCTCTGTTTGGGGAGAGGGAGACGGAGGAGTTTCACGGCAGCGAAGCCTTGCTCATGGAAGTTGCCTTGCTAAGCTGGGCACCAACCCCAGCCAGCTCAAAATGCTGAGCCGCGGCTCAGCCAGCATACACACAACAACATCACGATTCGTCTGGGATCCAACTTGATGCAATTCCCCCGGGGAATCACTTCATCACAAAACAACCCTTCAACTTTAGACCTCTGTCACATGATTCATAATGCGAGCAGGTGATGAAAAGCTGCCAGGGTGGAACGAAATAGGACCATCCTTGCTGAGCCGGATTAGTGTTGCTGACCCCGTTAACGGGTTGCCCTAATTTGTACATACAGATTTTAATTATCTCTCCTCCCTCCTCCTCCCCACGCCAGCGGCCGTCGACCGTGAAGGGCGGGAACGACGGGTGGTGGTCAAGGAGGAGTCCCACAGGGACAACATCTTGTGGTTATCAGCTGTCACGACAAGGCGCCCAGCGCCGAGGGTGAGGAAGAATATTATCGAGTCAATCGCAACGGTCATATTCGAGGCGATGACAGGCCAGAGGACGATAAGGAGGCCGTGGGAAGAAGGAGGGGGGATGACCGTGCTGTCATTGCGATCGGAACAGTCATCTTGTCGTCGTTGCTTATTTTTCTCACCTGCCCTCGCGCTTCAAACTTCGCTTGACTGTCGTCTCGATTGAATTCTGCGACGACCGGGGTCCCACGCTGACAGTCGTGGAGATGACCGACGGCCTCGTTGTTGGGGGATTCCTGACGCGGTATGGAAAATCCCGCCGGGAGTGAATGGGGCGGGTCGCCGTCCTCTCCTCGAGGGCTTCTGTCTCCTGGTCCTTGCGCTAGCGGCCGTCGAGTGCGAAGGGGGGGAACAAAGACGAAACCGCTGTTCGTGAATAGAACGTCCTTCATGCCCCGGAGGACGGAGGACGTTGTCTATCTGGCACCTTGCATTGACGACAAATGGATCACTGGTTTTGAGGCTGATCATTTTTCCTCGTCTCTTTGTCGACGCCGACTCAGGAGATGCTGGCCGCGGTCCATCGAGCGAGGCACAAGCTGAGCGGCTGGCGTTTGCGAAGGGACAAGTTATGCAGAGTGGGAGTGTCACTGATGCGGCGGAGAAGCTCAAGCGTGATACGAAGCGGGAGCCATAGCACCCCTCCTGCGCCTCGAGCGTTGCCTGTTCTCACGCGAAATTGGACGTCAAGGATCGGGTCCTCTTCCGATCGATCGCAGACTGCGCCGTTGTGAGGGTGCACCACTGGAACGTCTGGGGGACTACGGTCAAAACAATCGTGCAACGATCGCATGGGCGTGCGCCACTGCGGGGGGAGAGTGACGCGAGGAATTCTATCGGGCGGTGAGGGACGCTGCTCCAGCAGACCCCAGACAGGTCAAAAATTAACAAAAATAGAACGACGACAACACTAAAGGCGATGCCTAGGGCCCCTGAGTTCTTGCTGGTCAGGCCAACGGCACCAGCGGTACCGGCAGGAGCATGTTCTTGGTGCATGCTATCAGTCCTGATGAATTCAGACCCATAACAATAGCAGTGCCTTACGCACCAATTCACTAGCCGGCGTACAACTTTTTGCGCTTTCACTAGTAGTTTGTTAGCGCGACCACTATTCCTGCTAGGTGGTCCACTAAATAAAATTAATAAACGTACATACAAGTAAGCGAGAACCCCCCGGATGACCAAATGCAGTTAGGTACATCTAAATCTAACCTTGATCAACAGTTCTGACCATCTACTGGACCCCCAGCCACGGGGGGGGTGTAAACTTTTGCAACCACTATCCTGCCAATCTCGTACAGTCCCTTACGAGAAATGGGATATGGGATTGGTTGTGAGAGGGAAATAATACCTACATAGGATCTCTTTGCAAATGAATAAAAGAAGTTAAAATATATATACTAGTTCCAATATTGTTCGTTTCCACGGCACACATGAGGGGGGTGATGTAATCGAGACGCTATCGAATTTCACTTTGCTGCCGACAAATGCGGGCCAATCTGTCGGGATCTCCGGGGCGTTTCGGCCACTCTGAGCGCGGCGCGTTCTACTACGATGCATTGCGCGGGGCGTCCATCCGCACCGGGATCCGACGGCTCGTTGCGGCGTCGAAACGACGGGCGGGGGGCGACGATGGCTCTCTAGAGAACTGCTTTCCCGAGGCGATGCGCAGCGGCCGATGCAACGGCGCTGCCGCCCCGTCCTCGGACGGGACGGGGAAGGCCGCCGCATTTGGCAAACTCGCAAATCCAGCGTCGCGCCGCCGGAAACTTCGCGACGCTCATAATTTCGCAGAGAATCGAACGAAGCGCGGACTCTTTCGAATCTCTCTCATCGCAAGGAAATCGACGACCCCCATGACCCCGAGGAAGAAGAGAGGGAAGGATCGACGGCGGCCCTCGCCCGGCGTCGGCGTCGTCGTCGGCGTCGTCTCCGCCCCGCTCCTCCTCCTCCTGGCCGCGGCCTCGATTCCCGGCCGAGTCGCCTCCGTCGAAGTCTCCGACGCCCCGTTGTTTCTCGACGATTGGCTCGATCCCGCTTCGATATGGGTCGACGAGACGTCCGACGCCGCTTTGCGAGTCGCCCCCGGCAAATCCACCGGCCTCGTCGCCCTACGACCTGCGTTCGTGTCCGCCTTGAGAAACGCCGCGGGCGTCGCCTCGTCTCCGTTCGAGGCGTTTCGTTTCGAGGACAAACTTGTGCAAACGACCTTTCTGACGTCTACCTCTCGGCGCCACGTGGATGGCTTTCAACCCGACACGGACGGCGATCGCCGCCCCATGTCGCCGGGCGATAGGACCGTGGCCTTCGTCCCCCTCGCAGTGGCAACGAACAGCTGCGGCGGCGACGAGGGAGAAGCCAGAGCGTACCTCGACGTCGAGGGGCTGTGCGTTCCGCTCGAGGAGGGGAGGATGGTGCAGTTCGACGGGGGGCTTCCTCATCGCACGGTGCTGCCCAAGGGCCAAGGTCCCGTCCGACTGCTGGGTCCCTTCCACGTCCGGACCATGAAAAGCGTTCTTTTTGGCGCACCTGCGCCAACTCCCACCGCCGCGAGCTCGACAACCACCGCGGCCACCACGACGCACCTCCGCGCCTCCAAGTCGTTCAAGGCCGGCAAGGACATGACGGGCAAGAGCTCCAAGGCGACGGCCATGACCTCCACGACCAAAGCGACTGCGACGTTCGCGGGCACCACCGGTACCGGAACCACGGGCACCGGCACCGCCGCCGCGACCACCACCACCGCCGACGCAGGATCCAAGAAGGGGAGCAAGAGCCCAAAGTGCGGCAAGAGCGTCGAGAGCCGGGGGAAGGCGTCGAAGAGCGAGGGGGGATGCGCCACCACGACCACCACTGCCGCCGCTACCACTGCGGCGACGACCACCACAACAACGGCAACGGCCACGACGACGACCGGCACGACCGGCACGACCGCCACGACCGGCATGACCGCCACGACCGCCACGACCGCCACGACCGCCACTCCTCAGGGCAGCACGTCGACGACCCCGGGATCCACGACGGCCGTCGCGTCCACCACTCCCGCGAGCGCCACCACGACGGCGGCCTCCTCGTCCACAACGGGCGCCGCGACCACGACGGCCGTCGCGACCACTTCTGCCACCGCGCCCATCCCTAGCCCTTCTTCCACGACTCCCGCCGCGACCACCACGGGCGGCGCGTCCACCACTCCCGCCGGCACCGCTCCCGCCACCACGGCGACCGCCACGACCTCCGCGACCGCCACGGCGTCCGGGACGACTACCGCCGCCGCCGGAAGTACCTCGACGGCCGCCGCGACTACCGCTGCGGCCAGCACCACCGCCGCGAGCACCGCTGCCGCCAGTACCTCGACGGCCGCCGCGAGCACCGCCGCCGGAAGCACCTCGACGGCCGCCGCGACTACCGCCGTCGCGACTACCGCTGCGGCCAGCACCACCGCCGCGAGCACCGCTGCGGCCAGTACCGCTGCCGCCAGTACCTCGACGGCCGCCGCGAGCACTGCCGCCGGAAGCACCTCGACGGCCGCCGCGACTACCGCTGTCGTGACTACCGCTGCGGCCAGCACCACCGCCGCGAGCACCGCTGCCGCCAGTACCACGGGAGCTACTAGCACGGGGGCTGCGAGCACGGGGGCAACTAGCACGGGGGCAACTAGCACGGGGACCGCCACGACGAGGGCCGCCGTCACCAGGGTGGCCGGCGACGGAGCGGCGGCCAGAGGAGGGGCGGGAGCAGAGATCTTCGTCCGATGAGACCGCGCGAGACAGACGCGCCCTATCGCTCGAACGTCGCCCTCGCCCGATGGGCGGGACGAGAGTGCGGGTCGCCGGAGCATACGAGCGGAAAGCGACGTCCAATGTTGATTTGCGTTATCATGTCATACGTACCCTGGGGGTATCGTAATTTTTTAATAGGCTTGTGCACACTTGGCTTGTGCACGTAACATTGCTCCGGCGCACACTACTAGCTACCTGACCAGCAGCGCCGACAATTGGGGCCAGCGTTGCATCGCTATGTTCATCATTGTGTAGTTGGATCACGGTTGGATGGGGCTGTCCCAAGAAGAAAATGGCCCATCCATCTGTAGAGATTCGTCGCGTCGAAAGAAGATCCAAAAGCAGCCCGGCCATTTTTTCGATCGCTTCTCGCCTTAGGATATCGCCTCTCTTGTCCCGCGGCGGCCGCCACCTCTGCCACCAGCGCCAGTCCCTCCATGGATCTCGGAGGTGCGCCCGAAGCGCAAAACTTCCGAGGCCGCTCGGCGCCCCATATGTACCCGCGACCGACGGCGACGGCGCTCTCGAGAAGCCTGATGTGAGGGATGTCGAAACGACAATCGCTGCCCCCCATCGTCTTCGCGTCCGATCCGGACTGCTTGCGATATGTTCCCGATCTCTGCCGTCGCAAAAGAGCATCTTATCCGTGCGGACGAAAACCAACGCCGGCTCCGCGCCGGCGCGGTCGATATAGTGCGATTGGATGTATGTGACATCGTGATTCTGTATCTTCTCGAAGTTTTGAGAGTTTATTGATGGAAGTCGTCACCCGCAGCCATGGCATATGGTGCATAGAGATGGCATGAAGTCGGAACAAGTAGACTGGACGGCCCGAGCCATCTTGTCTGTTTCACAACAAGCTTCAAGCTTCTGAAAAGAGCGTACGCGATACGCACTCTGAGGCCCTGTCTCGTGCGTGGCAGATGCCTTTGCGCGTGCCGACGCAACTCTCTCTCTCTGACGATGCGCAGCGCCCTTGGATAAATGTACCAGGGCGGCGTGTAATATCCCAGGCACTCGTTGCATGCATCGGACCGCGATCTCTTCTCCCATAATATCTGTAAGCGTCCCCAGTAAAAAAGTCGAAGCATCGAGCGATGCGTTACTAATGGTATCTAGAGAACATGGAGCTCACTGTGCGCATTCCGTCCCTCCACGTTTAAGCCCACCGAGGACGGCGCGATGGCCTCATTCTCCAAGGGCGGATAAGCCAAAGGCTCTGTTATGATCGCCATTGCCACGATTGCATACTGCTTCTACAAGGTGATCTCGCTCCAAGAATGTCTTTCAAGTAGGATCACAGCCGAAACCCTCAAAGCCAACTCGCGCTCGTCCAAGGGGCCCACTCACGCTCTATGGTTACCTTGCAGACAGTTGTTATTTTTTAGGCCAATCCATTTGGCTCCCGAAGACTCGAACGAGTGCTCGTTGTCCACGAAGCCCGCGCTCTAGAGACGAGGGAGGCGGTCGTCTGGACCATGAGAGTCATTTTGATCATCATTGGCCGACAATCACGGGCTCTGATTACTTCTCGCCGCAAACAATGCCGCCTTGGCCAACAAAACAGAAATCACCCACCCCATATCACGACGCGGGGTAGGAAGGAACGGGCAGAGACGAAGATCGAAGAGGTTGGTCACAAGTGCGGCTGTGAGGGAGTGCATGATATGTTTGCGACGAGCACAAAGGACTGTGCGGAGAGCAGCACGCATGTCCAGGCCGAATAATGTGGGGGTAGGAAGTATGTTCCTGGCTTGATAGAATGAACCGCGACGCATCCATAAAGCAGAGGGTGGACAGGATCAGTTGGAGGAGCAGCAGATGGAGTAAGGGTGGCATTTTACTTGGCCCAACCAGTCAATATCCCTGCGAAAAATATAATCTACAGGCATTAAATATGGGGGATCCTCTCCCTGCCTCCCCCCGAGTAAACTGAACATTATCCACACGATCTATTTGAGTGGCTTGAGATTTGCAATGAAAGAAGCTCGGTTCGTCCCAAATTGAAATGTGAGGAGCAAAGTCTTGGGCATCGGGCGAGGTCTAAACGGCCCAAAATCCTCGCCCGATACCCAAGTGCTCCAGAAAACGAGGAGGCAGGATACATTGATGTGGGAAAAAGTCGTGTTGGAGAAATGAATTTCAATGTTCAATTTGGACGTACCTCGCATAATATACAGAACGTCACCTGGCCGGCGCAATCAAACTCTGCAGGAGGCAATTCCCATTCTTCAATTTCATTCGCCTCCGCAGTGGATTCGATTGCGCCGGCCTGTAGAGATAAATGAGTATGTGAGAAAATTCTCTGAAGCAAATAATCATCAAAACCAGAGCAGAATGATATCTGCACAAGGTGGAATCGAACCACTGAGCTGCAAAAAACAGCACAACCAAAAGAGTCCTACCACCAGGTAGGATCTCATGCATAGGGGGGGGGGGGTGCATTCCGTTTCTCGTCGCAGAGTAAAGTCAGGGGTGCTTCCCGTGTGTACCCAGTGCCACACTCTGAGGACTTTGCTCCTAAGCTTTAGACGATCTCGCGTCCCAAACCTCCAGCTACAAGCGATCCGGCGAGGCCGGGCTGTGCTGCAATAAGGAATGGCCGTCCATCCGGAAAGGATGCACGAAAGAATACGGAAGAGGCGGGCATATATTCACATCGGCCTTTCACCGAGAGCCTTTCAACATTGATTTACGCCGACAGCCGATCCAAACGAACGATACTCTCGAGAAAGCTTACCTTTCGTAGTGGACAAAGCCAATCCATCCCCGGGGCCTTGCCTTGAGACTTGATCTAATCTTCCATCATCCTTGCCTTGAGACTTGAAGAACTAAGCTTCCGCCATATAAATAAACCCTCAAAATAGCTACATCAAATGATCCAAACACAAACGCCGAAATAGCTTGAGACTTGGT
The DNA here is from genome assembly GCA_036939895.1 of Thalassiosira exigua. Classification (NCBI taxonomy): domain Eukaryota; phylum Bacillariophyta; class Thalassiosirophyceae; order Thalassiosirales; family Thalassiosiraceae; genus Thalassiosira; species Thalassiosira exigua. The sequence continues at coordinate 7,619 of JALLPA010000046.1, forward strand.
CTAAGCTTCCCCACGAATAAACCCTCAAAACAGCTGCATCCGCCACGAATGAACCTAAAAATAGCTACATCCATTGATCCAAACCAACCGCCGAAATATCGTAGCAACCCGTTTGTTGGAAGATGTGGAGATATAGTCATCCCCTGAGAATGATTTAGCACCGAAGGTTTTTGAATGGAGCCCAAGGGCCCATTCAGGGATATCTTTGTGGCGACCCTGCTACCGTGAACCCTTCGTGCACAGCAGCTCGGTGCCGTAGCAACTCGAGCCGCTGGAATGTGACCGACACTCAACATCTCAACCTCACGAATTATGAGTGATCAATCCTTGCAGTGCGCCTCTGCATCGACCATCCGCTTGGTATCGTCATCACAAGCATGCTTGAAGGCATCGTAAGTGGCATAGGAGGGCGATGTCTCAACCGCATCGTACAGCGCCAGCAGGCTCTGCGGCAGTGGGACTCCCATGTCTTCCTCCCATTCCTCCCTCAACTTGTCNTGGCATAGGAGGGCGATGTCTCAACCGCATCGTACAGCGCCAGCAGGCTCTGCGGCAGTGGGACTCCCATGTCTTCCTCCCATTCCTCCCTCAACTTGTCGCGACGCAGCATGAAATATTCAGCATTGCAAGCCCACTCGAACTGCCTCACAGTTTCGACGATCGGACACTGACAGAACTCGTCATACAGCGCACGTAGCTCGGGCGACAGAGCCCTCCCAGTGAAGTCCTCGTGATTCCTCATCGCATCCTTGAGGCGCTTGAGAAGTTTACACGTCTCTGCGTTGTTTCGGCCGACGGCGTCTCGGAAAGAGCAGAAATATTCGTGGTCCTTGATTGGCGTGATGAGCTTGTAACTTGCCAAGGGTTGGCCATCTTTTCCGTCTGACCAGCGAATGCTAAGACCCAGACTGCGTCCACCCAAAATGGAAGGCGGAGGAGAGGCGGACCCCTCCCTTGATTCTTGTGCCTGTTCCATGACTATCACTGGATCAACCATTCGCTTGGTCTCGTCATCACAAGCATGCTTGAAAGCATCGTAAGTGGCATAGGAGGGCGATGTCTCAACCGCATCGTACAGCGCCAGCAGGCTCTGCGGCAGTGGGACTCCCATGTCTTCCTCCCATTCTTCCCTCAACTTCTCACGACGCGGCATGAAATATTCGTCATTGCAAGCCCACTCGAACTGCCTCACAGTTTCGACGATCGGATACTGACGGAACTTTTCATACAGCGCACGTAGCTCGGGCGACAGAGCACTCCCCATGAAGTCCTCGTGATTCCTCACCGCATCGTTGAAGCGCAACTTAAGTTTCCGCCTCTCTTGCGCCTGCTCCTCAGCGATCATGTGGGTGTCAGGTGCAGCCGTTGGTGCAAGCTCGGCGGCCACAGACGGGGAATCAGCCGATGAAGGCATATATGGCGCAACCTTCTTATTCTTCTTCGAGTATTCTAGGAACTGCCTGAACCAGTTGGATTTGATACGCTCCAGCTTGTAACGCCTGGACCTACGCTCAGCCCTCCACTGTGCAGGCTCGTCACTCTTCTGCGGAGAAGTCTCGTCCTGTCGAACAAGAGTGGGCATACAATCCACGCCCTGTGCTGCAGGAGCATCTCCGCCCTGAGAAGACTTGGATGGAGCAGTCTTCTTCTCGATTAGAGTTATCCCAGAAGCTGACGCGATCGCCTTCGGCGCTGCTGTGGGCGACGACTTCGCCCCGATCCTCCTCTTCATCTTCGCCTGGAGGTCGCGAAAACGCTGGAAACGACTCTTGGACGCGCTGCCGGAGGGACGGCGCGGTTTGGTTGCAGAATTGACCGTCTGCGCGGTGGTGGCTGCTACAGCCATATGACGGCGGGCGCCAGGGGCGCCAGAGAGCCTTGTCGGCATTGCACTCATGGTGCAAGTACTTCCTCTTCGACTTCGAAAAGACAAGGAGAAAGATTTATGATGGAAGGCTTTGGTGACAAAAGCAAGGGGAAGCACATGTGTCAAAGCCACGACAAAGCTGGGCTGGCCGAGCTCGTTGGGAGCAAATCATATCTGTTGGAATTCTGTTGAGGTCTTCACGCATGCCAGTTCGAGCGTGGGATGGCTGGACCATTCTTATGAGACAGATTCACATGATCTCGGACTCCGTTCTCTCTAGAGTAGGTATCTACCATCCATCTTGGTTGGTGCGCATACCGCATCGTCCGCTCGCCCAGTACGACCGTGCTGTCGGCTGCAAGTCAAGTCTCCTTTGATGTATTCTCGAGTTTCCAGTACGATAGGACCATGCGCGTGCTGTCGGATGTACAGAAGTCTCCTTTGTCGCTGTTACATAAATACTTCTACTGTTTAACGTGATGGATGAGAGGTGAAGATGACGTCACCAGCACAGTTTGACAGAAAGCGACTGGAACGTACCTATGCACCTATCCGGTGACGCCGTGCATCGCCTCGGGCGTCCGCGCATCGCAGAGCTTCTCCTACCGCTCGCGCGCCCAGTCGCTGTGTCGCCCGAAGAGGCTCTTCCGGACGTCCAGCGCTTCGACATCGAAGCTCCCGCTGTCAACGTCCGCGTCCGGCACGATTTGGCGATGGAAGTCATTCGCGCCGCCGCAGACTCGATCGTTCAATCGCTCCACGATGCGCTTCGCCTCGTTGCCGGTCTCGTCCGACAGGAGCTGATCGAAGACGGCGTTCGGGTCCGTGTGCACGATGTGGTTCAGCGTCGCGAGGCGCTGCGTCTTCTTCTGCTTCAGTCGGGCTTCCAGTCGGGCGATCTCCTGCCGAAGCTTCGGGTCCTCCGCAACGATGCCATTTCTCGCGTCGTCCCTGTCTGCTGTCCTTCCGGCGTCCTTGTTTCCCTCGTCGATCGTCCAGTTGACCGCGTCGAGGGCCGGGGCTTCTTCGACTTCTTCTAGGACATGTTCACGATGGCTTGAAGCAGCGAGGAGAGCATTGACCACTACTTGGGAGTAGTTGATCGAGAGGACGCTGATTGGGAAGGCAGCTGATTTGATCATGGTTGTGAGATTACTTCGTGTGTCAGGATTAGTCTTAGTTTCGAGTTGAATTTCAGGGCAGTTTTGGAAATATATTTTTATGAGAGAATCAACACGCTCGTCTCATAGTTCACTCATATTATATTGGGCTCAAGCCGCTTGGCTTGTTGATATGCAGGTAGGTAGAGATTGCTTTCACTTGAATAATAAGGTATGGAATAACTTTAAACGCTCGTCTTGTCTTGCTCGACATTGCAACAATCTCGCATGCAAGGTACAACAGGAGACAAAAGCAAGATTCGGCTTGGATGATTGGCCTTTTTTTTAAGAAATAAGTCTACTCCAAAGTTCAATTGCTACTGAATTAGCAATCTAGTCTCTCGCGATCTTCTAGAGACGTTACATCCGCGCAGTTGGTGACCGCCAGATGGGAGATGGCGTCGATCTAAAGTGTTGACTGTTCTTCCTCTTCTTCATACTCATCCTAGACAGCCTCTCCCAAATCTCGCTGTGTCCATCGATGGGACAGGGTCCACCCCTGGGAGCAGGGGTGACTGGCGATACGAACGTTTGCTAAAAATGGTGGATGCTTCTGCCTTCTTTTTTACCTACTTTTCTTTTGCTGCCTCCGCCTTCTCCTTCTGCTTCTCCATTTTGGTCGCCGCGTCCCGCTCGTCCTACTCCTCCATGATCAATTCGTTCTGATGCTCCAGCACATTCAACTGGATGTTCATCAAATCTGCTTTCGTCGCATTCAGGCTTGCGGTGCACCGGACGCCAAGGCAAAGCTTCCCGAATAATAGCAACGAAGCTGGGCAGTTGACACAATCAATAGCAGCTCGAGTTCGATCTCCCTCGGCCATTCCCTTGACAAAGACAAGAAATATTTGTACCATGGGCGCGACAGCACCCCCGATCTCGCTTCGAGTCGGAAGAGCCGCTTGTTTGGGAACGTAGACACGAACCTCTCGCAGCCGCCCGTGCATTCGAGAAATGAAGGCCCTGAGCGCTGTCCTTGACGAAAGCCTTGGAAATGTGAGAACCGGCCATCGCCGTCGCCGCCGCCGCGAGCGCGACGCTCTTAAATGCCCCCGCTATGATCGATGAGTCGCTCCCATCCTCAAAAGCACAGCGACGCTCCTAGATGCCGCCGCTATGATCGATGAGTCGCTCCCATCCTCAAAAGCACGATGGCCACATCAAACCGCGATGCCCTCGCAGTCCAGCTCGACTATGTCCGCGCGTCCCCCCAGCATCGAACCCACGCTGGGCCGCGTCCTCCCCAAGTCACCGTGCACGAACTCCTTCACGTACGTCCCCGCCTCGGTGGACATTCGCAGTCGGAACCAATTGTCGTCGATCCGCGTCGCGGAGAGGGAGAGCACGCGCCGCGTCCGCGTCTCGGAGGAGCGGCGGTGGAGGACGCGCAGGGGGGTGTCCTGGCGGACGGTCAGGGGGTAGGCGGCCGTCCCGCCGCCTCCTCCTTTCGCTCGGCTCCTCCCCTCGCGATCCCACGGAGCGCATCCGAGCTTGTTCCGCAGCTCCTCGTCCGTGCGGATCGGGACGCTCGTCCAGCACACGCACGCGTAGTGCTTGACCTTGTCCTCCGTCTCCGACTGGAGTCCCGAGAAGCAGCGAGAGCTTACGAGGGTAAGAGGACCGGACACGCCGACGCCCCGGGGGTTGCAGCCGTGGTACCTGTCGGGGCTCGGCAGGGGAGTAAAGGGCCAGCCCCGCTCGTCCTGTCCGATCTCGTGCTCTGTCTCATCGGGGATGCTAGAACCTTTCTGCCGCAGCCACTTCACTTGGCAGTTGACGGCGTCAACAACCCGTGTCAAGTCCTTCGGGGTGGGGATGCGATGCGCGTTGAACACCTCGCACAAGAACACGACCGATCCCTTTCCGCTGGAAACTGGTCGTTGATTGTCGCCGTTGCTGTTGTCGTAGTCGACGACGATTCCGTCATCGTCCGAAACGTGCTCGTTGTTCAGCTCGGACACGCCGCCACACCCGATCCGCGCCAACGGGCCGCAGATCTCCTCCTCCACGGACGTGAGACCCCTGCGGACCACGGAAGGTCCTCCCTTCGCCGCCTCGCGGCCGTTCCCTTCGGTTCCCTCGGCGTCGCAGTCGGCGGCGGCATCGGAGGCGGTCGACGCCGGGACGTAAAACGGCGTCTGCGACACGTCCCTCCGCGACTTCGTGTACGCGCCCTTCACGCAGAACGGCCGGCGCCACGTCGCGGCGCGGACGGAGCATCGCCATCGCGGAGGAGGCGCTCCTCCCCCCCGCGAGCGTCGTCGGTCCCGGCGGGCGCGCGACAGCCAATCGACGGATTCCGAACGCTCGTTGCCGTCGCCGTCGTCCGTCGCGTCGTCGGATTCCTCCTCCGTCCACCACCGCGCGACGTCGCCCTTCTCGAGCCACGGGAGGACTTCCCGCAGATCGTCCGCGCGCGGCGGCCGCGACTTCTCGTCGTCCGTGGCCTCTCCTCGATTCAAGCGGCGGCGCTCGGATTCGTTCGAACCTCCGGGTTCCCCCGCGGCTTTCGGCGAGGCTCGGCGCGGACGTCCCGCCCCCCGCCCCTCGCGCCGGACCCGGAGCTCCAAGTTCGCCCGGGGATCTCCCCCCTGCTTCGACGTCGGGTCGTTCCCGCGAAATCGCCGGCGGGGGTTCAGGGATCGCTCGTGGCCCTTGCTGATCCGCGGCCAATTGCGCCGCACGTATCGCTCGAGGGAGGGGGGGATCGAATCTTCGACGGAGCCGTCGGACGGGGGCAGGATCAATACGTGCACGCCCAGGTATCCCGCCTCCTCGTCGTGCAATTCCTCCGCTAAGTCCGCTCGGCCCAAATTCGTCGCCGTTCCATCGGCGGAGGTCGGAGTCAGCGCCTCCGAGATGATCTCCCGCAGCGAGGAGCGGATCCGCTCCTTGATCCGTCGGTGGACCTCCTCGGCCGTCCGCAGCCTCGCTTTCTCGGGACCGTCGGCCTTTCGGGGCAGGTGCCGCCTCGCCGCCAGGACGGCGCAGCGAGCCCGCGCGGCGAAGGTCCAGGGGAGGGTCGCGGTCGGCGCCTCCCTCGCGAGGCGGTTCGCGAGGTGGTTCGCGAGGCGGTCGTCGCCCCCCTCGCCCCCCCGGCGGTACGGCCGCAGCGACGCCTCGACGGCGGGCCACAGGACCTCCCTCGCGAACTTCGAGGAGGTGACGCCGAGGCACACGGCGCACTCCTCGATCTCCTCGATCTCCTCGTCGTCGCCCTCGACGCCCTCGACGCCGTCGTCCCCGCGCTCGCCGTCGTCGTCGTCGTCGTCGTCGTCGTCGTCGTCGTCGTCGTCGTCGACCGCACACACGGAGGAAGCGCAGGCCGGACACAGTCCGCACTCCCGCCGGAGGAAGGAGCAGACGCCGCCTCCTCCCGCTCCTCCGCCGCCGCGGATTTCGCCGCGGCCGCGGGGCGACCCTCCCCCCGCCGGCGCGTCCGGCGACGTCGCGCCCGGCGCCGCGGCGATCATGGATGGCGAGTGGTGGAGGTGAGTGGTGAGGGGCTGTGAGAGGCTGTGCGTGAGAGTGAGAGGCTGTGAGGTGGATTTAGGGGGCAAATTTCGTGCCTGAAACAGGTGTCGCCCATGTTGGCCAAACCTTTCAGGCAGACTTCAAAAATTTTAGCTTTTTGAAACAGATTACGGACGCTTCGTAGTAACTTTTACTTAGACCGCCACTCGGCGGCCCAGAACGCCACCAAGACGACCAGGTCCGGTCGACCCTCCCAGACACCGTGGCGAAGTGTGCACTGACAGCAATGGCCTCTACAGGCCGCATGCAATTTTTACGCGACGTCGTCGCGGCGAAGGGGCTGAACGGGTCCTCATTCATTCTTCGTTGCAAATCGATTGGGTCCGTGTCTCCGACCGCCGCGTCGTCCGCCGTCGAGGACGCTGAGCGGCAACTCGGACCTGGGCCTGAGTCACTCCTCTGAGTCGATCGCGTCAAAAACTTTTGATGCTCGTGTTGCTTTCTGTCGTGTTACGTTACAGGGGGGCGAAGCAGCGCTCGCGCATAATGTTTTCCGTCGTGTTTGAGCAGGTTCGGACGTGCTTCTAGCGTGATTCGAACGGACTTGCTTTCGAGGGTCTACGAGACAACGGGGAAGGACAGACCATTTGGTGAGAGCAGGAGGTGATGAGAGGGGGCAGTGCGGCCGTGCAGCGCGTTGTTTTACGTCTCGTGTCATTTCGTCTCTGTTTCTTCCTCTGCGAGAGGGAGGTATTGAAGTGCAGCCACCCCATCGCGAGATGCACCCTCTTTGACGCCATATTGTCGGGGAAAGGGGGACTGGTGTCGCCCGTGGCGTATGAGGAGCGGCTGGCAGCGTATCGAGAAGGAGGGGACGGGGATGGGCGGCTGGCAGCGCATCGGAAGGGAGGGGGCGAGGATGGGGCAGGCGCATTGTCAAGGTAGTGGGGGCATTATTGGGATTGGTGTTCTTCCTCATCGAGATCAAATGAATCTTGACGTGAGGACGTGGAAGAGGTGGACTCTTGGGCGGTACGGGTGCGGCTGGGAGATTCGATTTGCTACTGTGTAGCCTGTTGCTGCCAGGCAACTGTTTTCCTGGTATGTTATTTGTTCTCCCTTTGGGTGATCGTCCAGGCGTCGACGGAATGCATGGTGATGTTGGTCAAGAATGAACGTTGATGCCAGCAGTCTGAATCAATGGGACATCTCTGAATTAATGGAACGGGGCGAATTCTAGAGTCAGCTAGAAACAGTACTAGATTCAGTTCTATTTTTAGATAGAAAGATTCGGTTCAAGATCTAGCTCTATTTTCAGTTCTAGATCCAGTCCTAGTAGATATAGAAATGAGTACTAGTATTGAGTTCTAGAGCCGGCTCTAGAGTAGTTCTAGACTGAGTTCGAGATTTAGGTAGCTCTAGATGTCGGTCTACAGTCAATTCTAGAAAATCTGGATTTGTCTTTCCTAGCTCCTGCAGCTGCTTCGTCTACACCTGATTGCGGACCTTTTTCCTCCGGCCCCTTTGGTTGTTGCAGTTATAAAGTAATTGTGAGTCTACAACATAAACCGTCTTGGCGCTCCCACCCCTACTCGTCCACGTTGCCGCCATCTTGGCCGCGGCTGTTGATCGGCTCCGAAGTAACAATCAGATTTCTATGCGAGGGAGACGGCGTCAACGACGGCGTGGCCCACCATGTTGATGCACTGCAGTTGTCGTTGTTGTTGAATTTGTTCTTCTGTCGGTTCTGGGGCAGGCTTCGGTCGCTTTTTGTCGCACTCCATGACGCCCGTATTGCCGTTGTCGTAATCGTTCACGTGATCGTTTGCCCCGGACACCACTCCCCACCCTCCCCGCTCGTCACCTCGTGCAATCATCGCTCCCTCGGCCGCACTCACCTCGCCATGGATCATCCATATTCGTGTTTCGTGTGGGAGAATTTGCGGAGCCGTTATGGCGGACCGTGTCGGAGCACACATTGGCTGAATCGAAGGTTCCGTTGAAGATCACCCCACAGTCGCTGAGCAATGGCCGATGATCAGCCTTACGGTACGCCAGTACCAGAGTGTTCTTGTTAGGGAAGCGGGTGCTCCGTCGAGTGATATGGTGCGGAGCGTTGGTCTCGTTTGAGACTCCTCACCAGAGGCCAATGACAAGACCGACAGGGAGGAGGGCCACGAGTAAATCGGCGCCAATGAATCCGGATGATTGGAGGACAACGCTGGGCAGAAAATGCAGGGGATCGGAGACTCTCGGTTGTTGTCGTTGTGATGAGACGAATGAGACCCCGCTTTCGCGACTGACGCACGCGTCAAAAATTGATTCGGCCCAGGCGACGAATCCTTTCAGCGCACACGCGGTCCTGGTGCCTCATGTCGGCCTATTGGATTTGTAGGAGCCACGGCAACCTTTGGATTGGCTTTGCGGTGTCGTCATGGTGCCCATCTGTGCCGGTATTGTAGCGGACCGCTTCGCTAGCTTCGCCCGTGTTAATTTTGGAGGGATTTTTTGTGGGGTCCACAGGGAATAAATCGCGGGTTAAATTTCAAAAAAGGACAAAGCTAGAAAAGTAGAACAGGTAAATAAACTTCAGGTTTAAATCCTTTTAGCACATAGAGTGCAGAAGGTGGGAAAAGTTGGTTTTGATGAAAAATAAACGGTGGAACTTATGAAATGTTTTTTTTTGCGAAATCTTCAACATATTTTGGAACTTCTATGGATTATCCTCCACCTGGATCTTTTATTTCCCGATCGACCAATACGATACCGTGCCTAAAAGGTAGGCGCGCCCAAGCGTCCCCTAAATCTACTTCACTAGCTGTGAGCTGTGAGGCTGAATGGGGCGTAGAGAGAATCCATCCAGTGGCACATCGCGCCAGAATCCGGCCCTCCAGATTTTTGTTTCACGAAATCGAAGCCAGACTTCAGACGAATAATTAGGAAATCGTATTAAGCGGGCATCGACAATAAATGTAAGTCTGCCCTCTCCAAATATGCCCACTTCCACCATTAGCATTCTTTTTCTACCTTAATTGTTAGTAGGTATCTAGAGATGCCCCCTAAAATCCGATTGGAATGGTGGGACCATATTTGTTGGTACCGCCCACTAGCTATATTTGCGAATTGCAACCCCTAATTGTAGTTGGAGGCTGCTCGCAACGAAACAGCCAAAACAACGGCAATGGTGAGTGTCGGTGCCGTCTTCTGCAAGGCGAGGTGGTGAGGCGGCGGTCATCCTCAACGGCGGCGTCGGCGGCCTTTTTATTGAGTCGGCGTCGCCGGCGTCGCCGGCGTCGGCGTCCGCGCCGACTCGCGCGACGACGCCGGAGGTGGGGGAGGAGGAGTGGCAGCGCGCGAGGCGCCGTCGTCTTCCTCGCGTCGCCTTTATTCGTCCGATCGCCGCCGCTCCGTCCTCGGCGTGGGACGCGACGACGAGGGACGCGACGACGAGGGACGGGGCTCCCCCGCCTTGTCGTTGCGGTCTCTGGCGGTGGGGGCTTTTTATTGCGTCGGCGTCGGCGTCGGCGGCGTCCACGGGGGCTTGCGCGACGACGCCGGAGGCGGAGGAGGAGGAGGTGGTAGCGAGGGACACGCCATCGGCCTCCTCCAGCCCCCCCCGGTGCCCTCCCTGGCGCCGGCCTCCTCGTCGACTCGCGACCGTTCCGTCCTCGGCGCGCGACGCCGCGACAAGGGGTAGGGCTCCCCCGCCCTGGACTGCGTCGGGATCGGGGGCGACGACGTGTCGATGGCCGCCGCGGCGAGCTCCCCCAGCCGGGGCAGGCATACCTCGTCCCCGTCGAACGTGGGAGGGGGGGGGCGACGGGCACGGTGAGGGGGAAGAGCATCGTCGTCGCGCGGACTCGGACGCGGGCGCCGCCGCCGTCCTCCTCTGTCGAGGGAGGCGGGCCGTCGCGAATCCGTCCTTTGGCCATCGGACCTCGAATCGGGAGGGGGGGGACGGGATCCGCGGGGAGGACGACGCCCCACTCCCCCTCGACGGGTCCCCCCCTCTCTGCGTCGTCCGGAGAGAGCGCTGGGACGAGCGGGCGGCGCTTCTCGAGGAGTGCGGCGCGGATAGCTCGCGCTCGAACCCCCCCATCGATCGATCGGCGCGGGAGGCAAGCGCGCTGGATCGGAAGGATCGACTGGAGCAAGAGGGGGGTGGCGAGGGGACGGGCAAGATGGAGGGCATGCAGGAGAGTGGGGAGGGGATGGATAGCGGGACGGGAACGAGAGGGATCGAGGGGAAAGATGGGATGCGACGCAACAGCGCTCGACCTCCCCGCGTCCGAAAGAAACCGAGGCGTCCCACGTCTTTGCGATCCGGGGAGACCGCCACGGCGACGGGGGCGCGTAAGGAAAGGGGCGGGGAGAGGAGGTGAGCAATCTTTTTCCATTATTTACATCACCGGATTGAACATGAAATTCGCCTGGAACGCCCAGGTGATCCACGTGTCCTGGAAGATCTTGGCGTCCATGCCGACCTTGAACCCCCTCTTGATCACTCCACACCGCTTGCTCACATTGACTCCCCTCTCATTCCCTCCCCTATCAGATGCAACGGAGGCAGAGAACATGGTGTCTGTGCCCCGGAAGCGCTTGTTGCTCTTCCCGTAGACGGGCTGAGCGGTCAGCTGCCCACCGCGCCTCCAGCACACTGCTCGGGCCCGGTAGCCTTTGTCGTACACGTTGGTGAACGGTACGACAACACCATCAACCGTGTCTTTGATTTGATATGCTTCTTGCTCCTCCAAATAACCCGCCTTCTTGTTGTAATTTGTGTCGCTGACATTCCCACCCCACAGATCATGCACTCCAAGCCAACCGCAGAGCTGAGTGAAGATGCCACCCTTGAAGCAGTTCCCGGAATAGTACTTGCTGTACGTTCCGCGCTGCAAATCGGCAGCGCCGAATTGGTAAGCTTTGATTCCCGTCATGTCCCAAAAGACTATTCTTCTTTTCACACCATTCTTCTCGCGAAACTTGATCTCCCACTTCGACTTCCTCAGCTTCTTGTCTTCCTCGAACGACGCATACTTGGGCCACAATCGATGGGCTCTCCGCTCCAGCGACAGCTTCTGCCGGTAGATGTCTCGCAGTCCCTGTGGATACGGGCCGTACTTGGAGTGTGCATCCTCCCACCTCGTCAGCGTCCTGCCCCACTTCCACTCAAAGTGGAAGATCCACTCTTCGTACCAAGTCAGCGGCGTCGATCGCTTGGTGATCAGGGATATGTCCCCGCCACACACAACAAAAATGTACGATAGCATTGCGGCTTCGCTTGGGAACCCGGTCAGCCTCTTCATTTCCTGGTCGTCAGTGCCCGGCTGATAGAGTGGCGGCCGCGATGCAACATAATCTCTTTCTGAATTCGCCCTCTTGCTCGGCCGCGGTGCAGAGTTGAAGAAGTTCTTGTTTGACGTTTGGACCGGAGGCGCCATGCGAATGTCACACGGCAATCCAGCTGCACGGGCGACGGAGGCGTTCATTTTGAGAGATCCTTTGCGTGGCGACGACTCCTCCACGACCTGCTGCAATGCCTTCCGAGTTTGGGCAGCGTCAGCAGATGCTGCGGCTGCCTTTTCATTAGCAACTGCGACTCGTTTCTGGTGAGGTGACGTCTTTTTTGGCGCTGCAGGAATCTTTGTCGTGACCGTCGATATATTGGATTGCTTGCCCAGCTGCTTGTTCAGCAAATCTAACTGCTTTCTCATCATTCTATCCAACGCAGTCCCACGAGAGTCACCGGCTGTCATGCAATTTGTGTGCTGGGTGCCGTCGCCTTTCGGAACGTATAAATTGAAGAGCTGAGTCCAGGACTTGCCGTTCCATTTGACTGTTGCTGACTTCACGACCCACTCGAACTCGTGCTCCTCGCAGATGCGGTAAGCACCTCCTTTGACATTTCTCTTGAAATGGCATCTGTCTAATATTTCCTTTCGCAGGACAATCTTACCTTCCCTTTTGATGTACCTGTCTTTTTTTGTCTTCGCCGATAGAGGTGCTGGGAACGCCGGAATGCGATGGAACTTCGTGTTCGGGTGGCTAACGTTAGTCACTTTGCAACCCTCCCGCGAGCAATGGCTGTGGACCACTTGCTTCTCGACGATGTCCTCCCTCGATCGTGTTGGAAGTGCCAGACCTCGCTTCTCGCGCAGTAGATCGGATGCAGTGGTACTCCTAAACTTCGCGGGAGCACGCGTCGCTGTGGTTTTGCCGGACTTTGCCGGAGACGGCGTGACAAGGTCGGCACCCGCTGTTCTCTTTCGTTGCTGGGTGGGCGTCGTGGCACTTGATTGGCCCTTGGCTAAGTTCTGCAGCGACGATTCAGCGACCCTGTTCGATCGAGACCTGGTGTCGGCGAGCATTTGCTTCCAATCTGCGTCCATTTTCATTCGGAGCCGAAGTAGGTCGTCGACGGATTTGTTCGCCCGGTTCGAGCGTTCGCTCAAAAGTCTGAACCCTGTGGGTGTCAGTTCCGCACATGAGATTCCAGCAGCATCCATGAGGAGCACGGGTTCAAGGTACTTGGGCTCCTCCTCCGCGATCGTATAGGGAGTCTCGCCCGGCGATACCGCGTCAGGCGAGTTGATACGCGCATCATCTGCTTTTCTCCTGCTCTTGTTCTCATCCTTCAAGTCCTTGGCCCTCTTCGCAGGCGATGTATACGTTAGGGTCTCAATCGGGCCCTCCTCGGATGGACTCGCGGTCTTGCTCCGCTGTCCCCATGCCTTCGTCTTCTCCGTACCGGTGAGAAATACGTCGAGTATATCAGACAGTGACCCGTTCGCTGCATCATCTGCACTAACCACTTCTCCTGCTGCCTCCATCAGAACGACGACGCTACCGCGAACCTGCGATTCAATTTCCGGCGTCCAACCCTCGGACAGCACAGATAGACACGAAGACAACTTGAGTAGAGTATGCTCCGCCATGTCTTCCAACAGGAGCTGCGTCACTTTGTACGGCGTAGGTGAGATGTGCACACAAGTTATTTTGTCGTCGCCCTTGGACCCAGCTTTGCACTCGCATTCAACTGCGAGGAGGTCGTTCGCAGTGTGAGCAACTGACGTTTTGTATGTCTCGTTTCTCATCGAAGCAGGAACTTCGTTATCGATTCGCAATCCGAGCGTGCCATCTTCGAGCTGGATGATGTTGGCGTAGTTGTGGTACATCGACTGCATCTTGGGGTCGTGCCCGTGCCGGACGCATCGTTCTAGGAGGCGATACCCGCTGTCGATGCGTGAGTTTTGGGCAAAATTTATTATCATTGCTGGCAGAGCGTCGTACACCATTGGATCCTTGACCCAATCTGTATGCTTCCGCTTCTCGTATTTCACAAAGGATGCGAGGAGCTCGAGGAAACCCGGCACGTTCTCCTTGAGCGCCGGATCCGACGCGAGCTCGGAGATGACCGCGCCTCCTTTGCAAAACTGAAACGTGTGAATCGTCTTCCACTTTGTGGTGCTTTTGAGTTCGGACGTCGGATAGAGCGGATACTTAACACCCTTTTCGAGCTCATCGTGGTGACCGAACTGCTTCAGTGCAGCGTCGTACACTTCTTCGACTTCATGGTGAGGTAAATCTGTTGCTCCATCGTACTGAAATCTATCCTTCAGCTCCTGCCTCATCGTTGCAATCCTCTCCATGTATCCTCCGTCCCTGCTCGGCACCAGCGACTCAGCGGCGAAACAGTTGAGGCAGTAGTGGCGTTCCTCAATGGCGCTGCAGCAGAAGCTGCAGATAATCCCGCCGCACCCGTGACAACTCTTCCAGCCGGTGCTTTGGAGGAACGTGTGGGGTTGTGCGCCGACGCCCTTACAACGCATAACGGGAGGCCCGTCGATGAGTGCAGTGTTTGCTGATGCAAAGTCCTGCAGGTACTTGGGCAACTCGCTCGGCGTCTCCTTGTCGAAGTAGGTGTGGTTAGCGTTTGTGACTGTCGCCGGTGCCTCTTCTTCTTCAGAAACTGTGGTGTAGTTGGTTGGCTCACAGAGAATGCCCTTGACCAGTGCGTCGACTGAACTCTGACCCAGGTGAGTCTTCTCTGCCACGTGTTCAAAGAGCTTCTCGTACAGCATATCTTCATCATCTTTGTCACCTGCGTCCATGCCATCCTTCAGGTTGGCGATCAGCTTCAAAAGTGTTGGTGGTCCGACGTTTTTGATCCCAGGCTTATAGACATCACAGCCGCAGGCAACCATCATCAATGCTCGCAGCTTCCTGCTTTTCACGCCCTCGAACAAAGGGCACTTTCCTCTTCCAACTGGCTCCTCCAGCAAAACGGTCTCTTTGGACTCTTCCGGTAGGTAGGAGATCGCTTTCTTCAATGTTGCATTGCATGTGCTCGCCAATGTCATTTTGCCATCCTTTGTATATTCTTTCAGACCCATAAATTCATCTCCCGCCAGGATGTAAATATCAGCGTCGTTTGTCACTCCCATGAGTGTCTCCTTCTTGAGGAACCGGTCCACAATCACAGCATCGGCTTGGAACTTGGCCTTGAGCACTGACGAAACAAAACCGCCGGTTTCATTGGGGATACGGGCAGCCACATCGTTGACGATCGCATCCTCCAATGCAGCTGGGAAATCTGAAGGGATACAATCTACTGATGCAGCCAACATTTTGCGGATGTTCTTCTCCTTGTCCGATAGGAGTGTCTGCGTCGCGGCTAGCTCGTTGGACGCAACCAATCCACTGGCGAGGTCGCTTCGGATTTTGTTTGCCTCCTTTAGGAGTATATGTCCCTTGATCCGGTTCTCTTCCCTCTTGGCACGTCGCTCGTTGGAAGCCTGCTTGGCTGCTGGACGTACATCGCCATCAACAACCGGAACTGCTTTGATAGAACATTGTGCCCACTGTTTGAGGTACTCTCCAACGGCCATGGATTTGATGTCTGACTTGCGAGCAACCACATGACAAACATTATTGCTGTCGAAGTCCAAGGTGGGTAGGATCATGCTCAGGTCACCCCGGGCTCTCCATTCCTCGAACAACCTTCGGACGATCAGGGCGACATCAGCCCGGGTTAGATTCTTCAGAGTGTACAGTATGCCAGTAATGCCACCCATAATTGATACTAGACAGAAGGTTATCTTAATATATTGACGTTGATTGATTTGTGTTCGATTGATGCAATTGAATGATCGAGGAGCGCGATGTTGGCCAGCACGCTGAGTATGGCGCGCGAGAGAGGTCTCTCTCAATGTGAAGGGGGGTGGGTCGATCGTGCATGTCAAATTGGGCGGGTGATGGGGGCTGATTGTGCTCTGATCGGGCGGAGTGTTCTTCTTCGTGAATGAAAAAAATTGGCCAGCTGAATTTCGCGGGAAGGGGCCGTTGGGCCAACAAGCGGACTTCTCTACGCCCCATTACTTTAGGTATATTTTTGTCACAGTGGACAGCCAGGCTCCAGGCATAAAAATGAAAAGCCTCTGTGTCACATGAGTAGCCAATGGGGAGAAAGAAACAGCACAATGCCACAGGCATTGTGCGGCGCTCACTTTTAATGTGCCGCTTTTGAAAATAAAAAGCTTTGTTCTAGTTTTTGGTACTGGGTGGCGTGCAAGGCGCACTTCCCACGCCACCATTCACTCAGTCACGTCACGCCATGTTGATCACAACGACCCGAAGACCCCACTTTCCAACTTTTGCCTGCTTTGATCTACGGAATTCACGACCTTCCTTCCTTCCTCCTCCTACTGCTCCCGGCTACAATATGCAGGCCAGCCTAAGAGTCTGGGGCTTGAGGAATCCCATCGACAATGAAGCCGACGCTCCAACGATGCCTTGTGTATACCACAGGGGCGTCAGTAGAGGGAAGAGGACCAGGCTTCCAAGGGTAGAAAAAGGTCAAGGGGGTCATAAAGGCCTACGGCATACTTCATCCTTCTCTGTCAGACTAACGCGTGCTCATGAAAGCTACGGAAGGTTTGGGCGGACCGACGCAGATAAAGCCTGGGGATTCACAACCCAGCGGGCCAGTGGCGGCAGGCACGATTCACCTTGCTGAAATACAGAGCACATACAAAAAGTAACGGGAGATGGAGCCAGTGTTCCAAGGATGGCTGACGGACCAGGATGCTCAAGGGTGCTGCCAATTCCAGTCAGTCTACAAGTCAGTTATCACACTTGAGCGGGGGTAGAGACCGAGTGTTGCTGCACACAGCATCGCGCAAGGGTGTGCTGATCTACTTACATATGTCATAGGATCATCAATACTTCGACGACGACCAGACCCTCCTTCGTGCACACAGACCACTAAAGTGTAGCCGAGCGAGAGCGCAAGCTCAACAACCTTCTAAGAATCTGTCAGCACCAGGTTTTGCCACATTTGCCGTTTGCTTTGATGTCTTGCTCCACGCCGCTAGAGTGTTATCTAATCCCGTCATTACAGCATATTGAGGAATGAAACTGACGATTTCGCAGACGAAGTCTGTCAAATTCAGACAAGGGTATGGCCCCACTCGGAAGCTTGAGAGGGTGCTGGGGTGTCCGTCAGCCTGTGCCGATCCAAGTCAAGCGGCAGTTGGAGGTGATGGGGAGAGGGCGCTCATGGGACCTGTAGTAATAGTTGCATCGGCAAATCTGTCTGGGGCGGAGTATTTCGACGTTGACTCCCATTGGGTGGAGGATGACATTTTTTGTTCAGAGCCGCTATAGTCATGTAACATAGTCCTGTGGTAGGCTCAGGAGAGCGGTCATCGTCTTCTGCACCACAGCATTGTCCATTTGCCTGACCAGTCCCGACGACGAAGACAACGACGCGGGGGTGGGCATGTTAGGTATCAGACAGATGAGGACAGAGGCGATATAATATAATCGTATGTAGGCTCAAAACATACCAGGCTCAACGTGTGTACGGGAGAGAGAT
>JALLPA010000047.1:0-25243 GCA_036939895.1 Thalassiosira exigua
CGCCGCACTTGCCGCCGTCGCCGCCGTCGCGTTCGACGCCGCCGTCCTCTCCGACCTTGTTCTTTTATCAGTAGGTACACTGACAAAAATACCCCTCCGCGCATAACACCGTCCGAGATATCACACAGTCGCCCCTTTTTGCTAGCTATTTCAACAACAAAAGCAGCTCTGAGTAGACTCCAGTTTTAGATAAACGCCCCTTGTCCTTCGCCCGCTCGCTGCTAGGATAATATCATTATATTCTATCGCCACCGGAGTAAGAGCCAAAGGATAAACCCCTGTCCCGACCGCAAACGCCAAGCAGCACAGGCCGTCCTCCAACCTGTTTCTTCGCGCGCTCCGACGGCTCCTCGTCCCGTTTTCCCGCTCGCTCCCCCTCCTCGTTCGATCAGCCTCTGAGCAAGAGCCAAACGTCGGGCCCCGCCGCGATCGCAAATACGGAGCAGCACAGGAAGTTCTTCAGCCGGTGCATCAAGTGCTCCGTGAGCTCTCCGTCCAAGCTCGACGGGTCGAACTCGCGCAAGCTCCACCAATTTAGTTCCTTCGCCAGATACTGCTGTGCCAATAGAGACGTCCTAATCTTGATGACCTCGATCGGGGGATCGAACTTTGTCGAGGGGCCGCGCCGGGCCGGCCTCGAGGTGCTCGAGCGCGTCGTCGGTTGCTTCCTCCTTCGCTTCCGCCCCTCCGAGCCGGAGATGGTATCGGGCGGTTGGTGAGAGGGACTCGGCCATGGAGTCCTCCTGCCCCCATCCGACGAGCAGGCTCGATTGGCTCGTTTGGGCCGTGGGCGCCAAGGCGTTGTGCCCGACGCCGTCGTGCTCGACGTCCTCTGCCGTATCGGGCGCGCTTTCAGTAGAAGACGCGGCCACTTCCCCCTGGACCTCGGTCGCAGCGAAGGCGTCATCCGCCCCGGCGGCCGAGGAGAACAGAGGCTCTTTTGGGCTCGGCGACGTTGATTTTTCTCAGGCACATAAAAGAGCCAGTCTCTTTTGCCTCTCTGCGATGCGCAACTGTTGGCCTCCATCTCACGGCTTGCTTCAACTGATGATGCAGAGCGACCTTGGTGAGCGCAGCAGTGGAAGGAAGTTTGAGCTGGAACGAAGTTTAGAAGCTCTCGACAAAGGCGGTAGGTATGGTGTGAAGTTTTGTTTCATCTTGTCTCAAACATGGCTAATTTAAAATATTTGATGAGACAACTTTCTCAATACTACGGCGGGATTAGTACATATTCGGCGAGAATTTCTCGATTCTCGCCGTCCCGCCAAAAACGGCGGACTTTCCTGGCTACGGCGGACTTTCTCGGTGTCGACGGGAAAGTCTGCCGTTTTCTTGTCTAACAGCCATTCGCCCTAAATCGTGTGACTTCCTGAGTTACAGGAGCATTTGGGGTGGGTACATGGCCAGACCACCAAGGAGTTGCTAATGCTGTTTTGCGGCGCACTAAATGACAAGAAGTGGGACAACGTGATCGACCTCTATCATGAGGTCAAAGGGCAAGAACTTCAGTGTTGCCAATGGTGAACATGAGTCCCATCAGTCTCAACTTGCACCCAGGTAAGTACGGAATCATGAAGCGCATGCTTGGGGCCTACAAAGTCAAGAGGGAACCAACGAACGAACCTGTCTCTATTCCCAAGGATCTCAAAATCGTTAGTAAGAGGAGCGCAGGGATAAAGCAGTGTTCAACGTTTTCTGTTTTCTGGTGACAAGAGGAAAGATCTGGTACAAGTTGTTGAGGCCCGTGCTTTGAAGAAGCTCAAAAACGTTTGTCATCACATGTTGAGTAAAAGAACCACAATTGAATTTACATTGGAGTCATCAAACCCCTGGGGGATAAGGATTGACATGATCTTGTGGATTTCATAGCCAACAATGCTAAACCAAGAACTATTGGCTGGAGCAATGTCGTAGATTATATGGATCATGCATATGAAAGGGAGGGAATAAAAAGAATCGAAGTTTGTAAAGAATCCGACAACACTTTCAGAAAAGGCCAACTCTTTAGGCACAACGTGGGCAAATGCTTGAAGTCTAAATCAGTCGAGATAATTCTGATTGCGTGGACGATATGGCACTACCTTATACGTCAAGAGATCAACTTCAAAAAGGGGTACAGATAGCACAACAAATCCTAGAGGACCTTGGCATGGAAATGCACATTTGCAAGAAGAAATCTATAATTGATGCTGATGGAAATGAACAAGTGGTTAGGAAAGCATCAAAAACAAAATGTATCTTCTTCCTAGCACCTGAATACTTCAAGGAGAAGGCAATTGAGACTGGTGCCTCTGAAGAAGACATCTCCCTCATTTCTATGGGAGAGGAGGAGGAGGCACCTGAAAGCAAGAAAAATGTTCGCACAAAGCTGGAAGATAATTTGTATGACAGTTACAGCGAAACCCAAGATGTGGCAGTCAAAGGCGGATTTGTCTCTGTTGGACGAAGCTCCATTTTGGAAGCTTGTAGCTGACAGCGTCTGAACAGACGAACGAAAGGCTTTCGAGCAGACGAACGGAAGTAGAAAAGTTTACAGTAGAAAAGGTACAGAAATACCAAACGGATACGGAATGCGCCATCTCCGCGCACAAAGATAACATTGGAATGGTTTGCGGTGGCGCAGCTCGTGGAGTTTCGCGTCGGCCGTGCGTTTTACGCGTTATCTAGCAGTTTTATAAGAGATTGGAGCCAATCGTAATCGGCTCATAAATTGTTAAAAATCTCAGTAATCGAGAGTAAAAACTGGATCTTCATCTTCCCTGCCCCACGCTTTGGCAGAGGCTTTGTCCGCCGGGCCGTGGGCAAACTACGTATTACAACGAAATACCCTCGAAATGTTGTATCTTCAACATTTTTAATAATTTATCGTGAGGAATCATCGTAATCGCGGCGAAAAGGCAAAGGAAACAAAGAAATTGTCAAAACAAGAGCCGCCGCGAACAACCACAATAAGAGGGCGAACATACGCCGAATATTCGCCGCCCGTCTGATCATCAAGCCTACCGATACAATATTTACCGATAAGAGAGCGGCGCGAGTGAAGCGAACGGGCGCAGGACCGAAGCAGCAAGTCCGAGAGCGCTGCGAACGAAGCAAGCGGAACACGCAGGACCCCAGGAGTGCATCGCAACGAGAGAGGAGAGAAGAGAGACTAGAGCAGCGCGGAGCCACGCGAAGGAGTGCTAGGGCTGCAAGAAGAGCGGCAGAACGACGAGTGGGCGAGGAAGCCCAAGCGAGGTCCGGCCGACGAGACAAGCGAGGGACCACAGGAGTGCAGTGCGCCCGAAGGCCCAAAGTCCACCAATCGTCAAGCCTAGCGATTCAGCCGCCCCATCAACTCGGAAACAGCAGCGCGAGACCAAGATGAGCTCGAGGAGCTCAAGCTAACCAAACCCGATCAAAATGAAAGTTGGCGTCGCGGGGTTCGTCCCCAACGATAAAGCCCTCTTCGCCGAGCTGATGTACCTCTACGTGCACGCCCGGGACGAGAATGCGAAGGTCTCTGTGTCCACGCTGCCCTTCAACGATCAAGCAAAGTCGAAAAGTCCCGGCTGGTCGGGTGCCTCTCGGAGGCCAAACAAGACGTCAAGGTTCGCCGAGCCTTCAAATGGGCCATCCGCAAGGTCGTGGCAAGGGATGCAATCGACGACCCCGAGTTCGTCACTTGGCTCCTCTATGGCGTAAAGCATGTCGTCATCGGCAAATGGGTCATCGACGACAAGGAAAACTACAGAGTCGCTGAGTGCGACGACAACACCAGCAGCAAGCAAGCAGCAAGCGCCGAGGGCGCAGTGAAAGAAAGGGAGGCGTCCGCCGAAGAAGACCCCGCCGAGGGCATCCGGGCCAAAGCAGCCCACAACAAGAAGGACCCCCCATCACCAAGCAACTGCAGCAGCAGCAACATGGGCAGCATCCCCTCACCAACTGCCACGCCTTCCATGTCGTCCCCTGGGACCTCGTAACCGCCAAAACCAAGCCTTCGAGCCAGAGTCAGAGCCAGCCAACGATCCAGAGCCAGAGCCAGCCATCAAATAAGCCGCCGAGTCAGCCATCGAGCCTGCCGTCGAATCAGCAGCCAAGCCAGCCTTCGAGCTAGAGCCGGAGCCAGCCTTCAAGCCAGAGCTAGAGCCAGCCATCGAGCAAGCCACCAAGTCAGGGCCAGAGCCAGCCGCCGAGCCAGCTATCGAGCCAGCAGCCAAGCCAGCCATCGAGACGACCGCCGAGCCAGCGATCGTGCCGGCCGCGCAGCCGCCCATGAGTGACATAGTCCTCCCGCAAAGCGAGCCACGGTCGGCCCACAGGAGTGTGTACAGCAGCAACGCGGAGCACAATTCGGAGGTCAAGGGCCTTGACATCATCGCCCCAGCCGAGGCCGAGGCCGACGACGAGTTTGGATTCGGAGCCGACAAAGAGCCCGAGCCGGCGCCTGATCCCGATGCGGACGGAGGCGCTGGAGAGGAGGAAGCCGGGGCAGAGAAGGCCGCGCATCGAGCGCTGAAGGGCGCCAGCCCCGCCAAAGCTACGATCGCCGACGAGGAAGGGCTCAAGAAGAACGACGCGTGGCCATGGAGCGCAATAGTCGCTGCAGAGGTTGCGACCGCCCCTTCCGTGGAGGAAGCGCCCACAGGGCGCCGAGGAGAAGAGCGCAGCAGCGAGGGCATCGTCGGGCGCAACGATGTGGGCCGCGGAAGCCGCGGCCGTACCGCCCAAGGGCAGGAGTGTGGAGATAGGTCGCGAGCCAACGCGACCCAAAACAATCAACTGGACGGGCTCCTGGGAGCGAGGAGCAGAGGCGTGGGCTGCAGCGGATGAGGCCACGCCTCCCAAAACAAAACAACAAAATGGAGAGTTTCCAGCGGGCAGCGGAGCATGCCAGTGGGCTGCATTCGTTGCAGCTATCCCGCCCAAGGCCAACAACGCAATGGCCTGGGCGGCAAAGGAGAGGGTGATCCTGCCCGATGACAAACACATAACAGCCCCGCGCTCAAGTGGAGCAGCAGCATGGGCCGCAGAGCAGGAGGCAGTGCCTCCCGGCGCCGCAACAGCGATCGACGCCGCGGCCTGGGCAGCGGCGAAGGAGGCAACGCCTCCCAAAGCAGTGACACAATTTTTCGAAGCATGGATCAAGCTTGCCTGCGGGTAAGCCAAACCAAAACAACCTACAGCTTGGCCGCCCGATGATGGAGTCCCTGACCCACGCCTCGTGTGCAGGAGTGTGTTGGCCAAAGCTTGATTTGAGAACTTTCAACGAAGCTTAAAAAAACAGCGCAGATCGATCAAAGATTTGCCTCAACTTGAATATTTGGAAAGTACCATAGAATAATACCACACGGACGGAAAAGCCGCAGAGAGTGGCCCAAAAGACCACGCGGAGTGGCACGAAGGATTTGCGGCAGCAAATCTCAAGCAGATCCCTGCTGGCCGCGCGTATTTCACGCTTTATTTAGTCGTTTCGAGCCTTCATTAAAAGGCTCATAAATTATTAATAATCTCAGTAATCGAGAGTAAAAACTGGATCTTCATCTTTCCTGCCCCGCGCTTTGGACCAGGTTTCGGCCACCGGGCCGTGGGCAATCTACGTATTACAACAAAATACTCCAGAAATGTTGTATCTTCAACAAAGAATCCATTTTCAAAATTAATGATTGTTTAGAAATAATGAATGAGACTTCCAAATCTGAGACCGCCCCCATCACATTGACACTCAACTTTTCTAGTTGTTTTTTCCTATTTATGGTGCGATGTAGGTCCCTGCCCACCACAGGCGCTGCTGGATTGAGATGGCAACCTGATTTCTTAAAGGTGAAAATTGTTTTGCGAAACAAAAATTTAATGACTTAGATACCTATTTTAGACACGAAACCAAGGTTTCCCAAAAGCTTCATCAATAAAGGGTCTCACCATTAAGCAATCTCAAAAGATATTAGTTGTTTGACTAAACGACGAAACTTGACAATCATACTCGTAACTTAAACATACTATCAATGTTCGATTCTTTACAAAACCACGGCAATTTACACATTCTCAGTGGACATGCGGCGTTGTATCTAAGCTTCGTTCATCAATGTTTTTATCATAAATTAACTTACCATTACCTCTATAAGGATTTTCATAGAAGTACTTTACCTACTATGTTTACTTTGCCTTATTTTAGACCTAAGAAACCATCCATACAAAGTACCACCATAGATAGGACACATACGAGTCTTTTATGAAATTGATTTGCCTGACACCAACCTATCTACCTACCACTACCATGACAAACCTCGTAAAGGTGAGGGCCTGACTGAGAATAATCAGAGGGACACAAAATGAAAGTTCCATCCATTCATACGACCTCAAAAGTTGCGTTCGTTTCTGCACGGCGTTTCCATTCAAACCATTTAAAAAGTTTCGTGCGCCTCCGGTTGTTGTCGTTAAACGGTCGTCGTCTAGAGGGAAGTAAAGAAGGAGACCAACTGGGCATTCGGTACCTATGGTATGGTATCGTAAGCTATCTACACTCATTTGCATTCGTGTAGAATGGAGGATGTATTGACAAGCAACCAAATAGAGAGTTTGAAAAGGAAGACACGAGGTTTGAGAGAACTTGATGGCATAAGAATTTTCAAATACAAAATCATGGACTCATTTGGAAAAGTGAATTCAAGTTTTACATTTCCAACGAATCACTTCTACAAATGGAATCAGTTGAAGCTAATACGGAAATATCATTATCAAAATGATTAATGGATGTATTTATGTGATTTGTTCAAACTTGAGCAACCATCAGATATGCATTCATTATTGATTAGGCTATTAATAGGCATGATCATGACTTAATTGCGCCAAAGGTAACAAACACATACATCATTAGATCCAAGGAAAAGTGCATTATTTTGCAGCTTTTGCGCCAACCTAAAAGGACTCTGAAAACATCCAAAGCCATAATTCCCTCAGCAGGGTCATGGTTTGTTCTTATCAGCCTGAATATTTAGACAAAGGGCCATTGTGTTGCTCTTCGTATGGACTGTTCGATTAAACCTTTTCTTAGCTGGGATTTTCATATTACTGTATTTTTAGAATGTAAGTTGGTACAAATATATTCTTGATCCATCATATGATGGTGTCAAAAGCCTTTTGCTTCTCACAAGTTTTGACTGTGGATTGATGTTCACAATGATACCACCAACCACGGAAGTGTAAGGAACATCAGCATCCCTTTACTTTTTGATATCGACAGGAGGGAGGTGGTGTTGCTCTCATAAATAATCCAGAGAAATAATTGTTTCTACAGATTATCTATAAGGGTTTCTACATATTTTCTTTGGTTATTGGGCTCTCTTGTATCTTCCATGAAAAATCCGGTAACCGGCAATTTCCTACGTGCTTGATGGTCTGAATAATAATCATTGATCAAACGACACATCAACTTGATGTCAAAGTGGCGATGACAATGTGTGAAACATCACGAGCAGAAAACATGCAAGGCTGTGGTACAAATATATTGAAAACAACTGATTCCCATCGACCTACATGCTTTAATATTGGGGGAATCAGTGTTGGTTTAAAGCTCAATGACATGATGTTTCATGGAATTATACTTCATGTTGAACATGATATCAAACGTCAAATTGACCAAAAATTGACGGAATTGAGAATTAGCACTTGAATGAGTATTGTCATTTGTAAGGCATGCAGATGGTGGCTTACAATAGGCTTGGAAAACTGACCACCAATGCCCTTCATTCGGGCCTCAAGAGTGTGTACCATCTTCTAACGGGAACTATGAAAAATGAAAGTTGCAGGAAAAGGGGTTTGACTACTATGTTTTACTGACCTGTTCCGGTGCCCAGTAGATCCAAAGCCCGGAGTAATTTAGCCATGATGTTTTTGCTAGATTCGTGCATATGGTATGCCACAGCTAAAAAGATTTCTCGAGAGGAAAAAGATCTGATTCATTTCAGTGGTAAGTATTTTCTGCCATGCTTCTGCGGGTTACACCTGCAGCTATCGACGAATGAGTTACCACAAACATCACCATGGTCTCAAACAGAAGTAGCAACCATTACACGTTGGCATTACTACCTCACTACCTACTTATACAACATTGCACTGACGCTGTACTGAGACCCACACCAACACTCTTCTCTACAACACTTTCCGACACGTCTGTGAATAGCGCCCCGTTCTTCCTGGGCCCGAAACTTCCGAAGTCCTTAAGCCAGTCCCATGCCCTTCCCAATCTGTTTCACCTGCCGCCCTTCGCCTTCCCGTGCGCCTTGCTCCCCCCCGACCACACCCCCTCCCACTCCGCCCCGTCCTCGTACCGCATGACCCCGTTCCCGTTCGGACGGTGGTCGTCGTCGACGTACCCCGAGTACCGTCCCCTCCGTCCGTCCTCGTCTTCCGTCCGGAGGTTCTTCACCCGGATGCGCTTCTTCCGCTTCGTCGAGGCGTCGTCTCCGCCCTTGCCTCCTCCGCCGACGCTCGACCCCGAGTCGTCGAAGACGCGTCCGGTGCCCGACTTGCTCCGACGTCCGCGGGAGGCGGACCGGCTCCGTCCGCCGCCCTTGCGCCGCGGGACGTCCTCGTCGGCGCATTCCGGGCAGACGTCGTGGATGATTTTGAACCTGACGGGAAGGGAGGCGCGTGAGCGACCGGCGCTGCTTGACGACGCCCGGAATCGAAAGCGAGGCCGTTGTCTCTGCGATACATGCCCAAAATAATGCTCACCCTCCCAGCTTCTTCTTCTTCGCTAACTGGACGTTGGGATGACGGCAGCAATATCCGTCGCCGTCGAAGGGCATGGCGCCGTACCGTCCGGACTTGGAGGCCTTCCCCGGCTTGCCGCGAGACGACTTGGCCGACTTCGTCGAGCGGGTCGACTTGCGGGAGGAGTTCGAGCGGACGGATCGGCCGGACTTGACCGAGTAGTCGTCTGCGTCGACGTCTTCTCCCTCGCAGGCCGGGCACGGGCGGATCACCTATTTTTCGAAGCCCGTCGAATATGCCGTGTTTGTTGCGTTGAGGGTCGCGCGCGCATGAAATGCATTTGACGACGCGAAGGCAAAGTGCTCACCTTCCAACCGCCGACCATCTTCTTCTTCGCCACCTGAATGTGCGTGTGGACGACGCAGCACCCGTTCCTGTCGTACTTCCCGTCCGCGTCCACCGCCGCCGCCGTCGCCCTCGACCGGACGGACTTGTCGTCGCCCCCTCCCCCCGCCCCTCCTCCGGACCCGCCCCCCGTCCGCTCGAACTTGTCCTCCATGCACTTCGGACAGACGGAATGCAAGACCTTCCATCCCCCCCCGAGCTTCTTCGACGCCAGCTGGACGTTCTTGTGGTGGTGACACCGTCCCTTGTCGTCGAAGGGCGTGTCGTACGCGCGGCGGGGCTTGTCCCGCCCCCGCGACTTGTCTCGCCGACGGCTCTGTCGGCTCTGTCCCCCCTCGGACTTGTCGTCGTCGGCGGGACGGGATTTCATCCCGTGGACGCGGTGGCCCGTCCGGACCTTGCCTCCCCCGAGGGAGGTCTTGCCGTGCCCGGTCCGGCCGCGGCTTCGGCTGCGGCGGCGGCGCTGCCGCGGCTCGTCGGGGCTGGGTGCCGCCATGATGACTCGGCTGCGTTGTCGTTGCTTGCCTGGATGAAAGAACTTACTGGTGGGCGCGAATGGGATGTCGCAGATTGTAGATAGATGATGATTTTATGATTATGAGCGGGGTGACGCGCCGCGGCAGCACGATCATCATCATCTGGCAAGCACGATAGAGGGGCGTCTCGATATTTTGTCGGAAGGATATGGCCGATTCACGCTTCTTCCAGGTATACTGATTCCAACATGGATCACCAGAGGAAAGATTTTTGCACCGATGTTCGTGATTCTTTCATTAGTATTTCCCTTTTTTAGTCTTTATCAAAAACTTATTTTGTTGAAGAGATGAATGATCATTGTGGAATTGATAATTCCTTTTGAAGATAAGAAACTTAAGGAGGAATGTACTTTTTTAAACCAGGAAATTGTTTTAAAGGTAGAATATAAAAAAATCACTGTTGGCGGGACTCGACAACGTCGCGGGCGCGGATCTTTGGGCTGTTGTGGTTGTGGCACGGCTGTGGATGGTGTATGTGGGGTTCTGGTGGGGCTGATTTAATTTCGACAGTGAAATCTTCAGTTCGTAGGTACATTTAAGATTTGTTGATTCATGCTAAATTATCAATGAATACCATACTACTAATACGAAAAAAATAGTATTTTCAAAAACTTAGCCGTGATGCTTACTATTAGATCCGAGTACGATAGTGTAAAAACGGAAGGTCAGACGGTACGATAGCTGCTCCCCGGCGCCGGCCGCGCCGCTCGCCATGCGACATGGACATGGACCACAGGCGGGCGCGACATGGACGACCAGCGCCCTGATCTTGATTGAGGGAAGGGTGGGATTTGGGTTGGATGTCGGGGTCAGGGGGACGAACTCATCGATCAGGCGAAAAGGTACGCGACCCGCAACCGCGCGCCGGAGAGCTGAGGCAGGGAGGATAGAAGTAATAAGGCCTGCGGAAACCTACGGCCCGCTATCTTTTACTGCGGCCTGCCACCTCCTCCGTTGGCTCTAAGAGTCACTATCGCAAGCGTCCTAACGCAACATGGAGGATCCAACTGCCGTGGATGATCATGGTGACAAGTTTTTACAGCAACCCCGCACTCATTCGTCATCCTGTCATCGACCGCTGTCGCGAGCATCGCGACAATTATTCCGCCAAGAGGCATCATCCATCTTACTCCATTACTTCGGTGGAAAAAGTCAAGATGCTGAATGGAGACGACATATTATTGATAACTCGCCCAAAGATCCCACAGCCACAGTCGATAAAAGCGGAAGGAGACGTGTAAGGATATCACTTATGGAAGACCCCATCGATGGATTGACAGATGAGGAATGGTATGCATTGCTCAGCTACGCAATCGATAAATCTTCTGAACAATACACCCATCTGCTCGAAGCACCCATCTGCCCTCTCCACCCAAAACACGATCCAATTCAGCAGGATGATCAAAACTCCTATTTGATAAAGCGTCGCCATCGAACTGGCTTTTCAAAGTTTGGTGGATTATCGTTGCCGCTGTCGGGCCGGGCAGCCCGGGCGGCGCTCTGGATGGAAGTGCGTCAGCGGATTCCCCTTACTAAACAGTCTCGACAGTTGACTGGAAATACGGTGTTTCTGTTCCAATGCGGCCTTTGCGAAAAGACGTTTGTGTCGAGATATTACCTGGACAAACACATGGCTACACATCACGTGCACCACTTTGAGGCTGATGAAGATTCGGCCGCGAACCATTTGTCGTGCCCCGCCTATGATGTGTGCGAAGCACTCGGAGGAATTGCAACATGCGTTGAGGTAATGAATCAGATATCGCCATGTTATGGACGAGGTCCACTAAAGGGGAAAGACTATGTTGCTCCGATCAGCGACTCTTTCTTTTCCTCTTCCATTCACTCGTTGGTGTCACTCTTCCAGCCCGGAGATGGCGATACAGTAACAACCACAGAAGCGCAAGTTCAAAAGCCAGAACAAGCGACTTTTGCAAAAATCGTGGGAGAAATGCATCACAGATACCAGAGGAGGAACAAAATGATTCTGCAACGAGCACTGAGCAGACGAAAGGAGGGGCATGTCTTTTTTGAAGATGAAACAGAGCTTACTGGTGCTCACGAAGTTGCACCTGCAGCCACTGATGTTGACAATGATCTTGATGTCGCTATTCCCTCCACGTCATGTGATGAAAAGGAGATGGAAAGATTGTTTCAGTTGTGCCGTGGCATGATGCAAACTTGTTTTAGAGACAGCCTTGCAGATGGTGTGATGCAAACTGAAGACAACTCTGTTCTGAGTCTAGCACATGACCTTATCACGCAGATATGCGAACCAATCCACTGTCACCATCGTCTTCATCGTATGGCAGGACACGATCCACGCCATGTTGCCCATTGGAATGATCAATGGGAAGAACACCATTCTTTTGAATTGGGATTATTTGGGTGGATAGCTGTGCTGGCAGTGATCATGTTCTATGGATGTACATATGCTTGTGGCATTGGGGTTGACGATGATATGAGTAATGGTCAGGAAACAAAGAAGTCACTGTAGCAAAAACAGGTGAATTGCGACCCCTTTTTAGTCCTAATGAATTACTTCACCCTCTCAACCTTTACGTCAAACATGACGGTCTGGTCCCTCCTGGGATTCTTCACTACTGAGTCCAAAGCTCTCCTCTCCACTTCCGTCAATGGCTGCGGCTCCAACGAAGGATATTTCCCGTAGCCAACATCAGCAGGAATTATGATCCTCCTGATCCCTCCCTTTTTCATGCCCGAAATCCCACTTTCCAATCCTGGCAACACCGTGCCATCACCTACGCTGAAGAGAAGGGGCGTCCCCTCTCCAAAACCACTGGGATCGTTGCTTTTTGTGTCATAAAAGATGACACCATTCAGGTTCAGCAGTCTTCCTTTCATCGTGAGCTCCACCTTCGAGCCCGGTTGGACGGCGGCACCACCACCTCCTACACGGAAATCTTTGATTTGCACTCCATCGGACAAAGTTGAAAAGGGAGCCTCGCCGCTGGGGGGGCTCTGTTGCTGCCCCACCTCCACGAATTGAGAATCGGCAGCATTGGCAACGTTGAAACCGTTGACGAATGGGACTGTGGCAACGCCAAGGACCGATGCTTGATGGAACGCCAATCTTCGAGTGACAGTAGGTGTCGATGATGCTGATGTTGATGTCACACGAAGGCTCAAGCCATCGACGGACCAAGGCGAAAGTAGAACAACGATTAAGCACGAGAGTAGATTCATCATCGACGGGCGAGCTTGTCAGTGAGCTCAGTATCAGTAGGAATAGGCGGGGGTCGAGAGTCGAGAGCGGAGCCGAGAGCGAGAGCGAGAGGGGAATGGGAAGAGGGGATCGGATGTTGCGATTTGCGGGTTTGGTAGTTTAGGTTCGTCGTTTTTATATTCAGCGATAATAAATAGACATAATAAATATATTCGTTCATTCATACTATGATAATAAAAATCGCTGGATATTGACCTTCATCGCTCAATATCCGCAACGGACAAACAAGAGGAGAAGCAAGAACATGAACCGAAACGATCGGGCGGCATGCCATGGGCATGCATTGTCAATGAACTGGACCCGGCAATCAATTGCCTTTGATTGAGCCCTCGCCGAGCTCTGACCGACTGCGTTTGCGAGTTAGATCACTGACTGGCGGGCCAGGCAACCGCGGCGTACCACTTTCTCATCATCAACGATCGCCGACCAGCGTCAATTTCGTCCCCGGGGACGAGCCGTCGCCGCCAGTACGGCAGAGGGGGTCGCATCTGACGCCCAAAGCTTCCCTGGAAAAAGACTCTCCGTCGCGGGAGACCACATCCTCCTAATCGTCCGTTGTTGACTACGCCGTCCGCCTGCATCCGACGCTCATACAACATTATTACGATAATATGTCGTCGCTGAACAAATCCGAGGGATCCGCGGATCTCCTCCCGGCGCTGGCGTTTCAGGAGGTCGTGCTCGGCGAAATCATCGGGAAGGGAGGCTTCAGCTTCGTCCACGAGATCCGCAACGTCAAATTGCAGGAAATTTACGACACGGGCAACGAGGAGGCGGCGT
Source organism: Thalassiosira exigua (assembly GCA_036939895.1). NCBI lineage: Eukaryota > Bacillariophyta > Thalassiosirophyceae > Thalassiosirales > Thalassiosiraceae > Thalassiosira > Thalassiosira exigua. The sequence goes on from JALLPA010000047.1 coordinate 13,663, forward strand.
CCCGCGCCGCCTTTGCGGCTACGTTCGACACATCGGACGACGGCGTCAACAGCAACGCATCCAAGAAGCCACCCTCTCAGCAGTTCGTCCTGAAGACCCTCCGCCCCGACCTTCCCGAGGACGAGCACAACAAGGGCATCATCGATCTGGCGGTTGAGGCACAGTTCCTGGCCGCCCTGACCCACCCTCACATTCTCTCCCTGCGAGGGCACGCCAATTCCGACCCGCTGGAATCTCGCTACTTTGTCATACTGGACAGACTCGTCTCGACGCTGGACCACAAGCTTAAAATATGGCGCAAAGACGTGGGGGTTAATATGGGGTATTGGTTCGGACCATGTTTCGGCTACTGCTGTGGGAAGACGCATGTACTGCATCGAATCTGGATGGAGAGGTTTGCGGTGGCCCGGGACATTGCGAGCGCCCTGGATTATTTGCACAAGCAGGACATCGTTTATAGAGATCTCAAACCGGACAACGTGGGGTTCAATTCGGAAGGGGAGCTGAAAATGTTCGACTTCGGGCTGGCAAAACGCATCACCAACGCGGACAAAGCCGACGACGAGCTCTACAAACTCACGGGAAACACAGGCTCGCTTCGGTACATGGCTCCGGAGGTGGCAAAGAATATGCCCTACTCCCTGTCTGTCGATGCATACTCTTTTGGCGTGCTTTTTTGGCAATTGTGCGCGTTATCTGTACCTTATTCCGGGTACTCATGCAAGATGCATGCCGATTTGGTTGTGGGGAATGGATACAGGCCTACTGCCGATTCATCCTGGCCAGAAAGCTGGAGTTTCCTGATGAGCCAGTGTTGGGCAGCGGATTATCGGAGCCGGCCTTCCTTCGAACATATTTTGAAGGTGATCAATGGCGAGTTGGACATTTGGACAGCGGAGGGGGATGACTTCATGTCGAACGATGACGGCCAAGAGACTGAAAAGATCAAGCCGAGGAGATCGAGGAGTGTGTTTAAGATCAGAGCGAGGAAGGACAGGCAGACTTTGGATGTCAACACAAGATTAGCGAAATATGACGGGCCGACAGAGAAAAGGCACGAAGCAAATGTTGTTTGAGAGTTTCGAATCGGCAGACCCTCCGCTTGCAGCTCCTTGTTAACACCCAAAGTAGAGATTACTGACCAAAACGCATACAGTTATGGCAAGTACTGATATGATTTCTTCTGAACTTAAAGGTTATGTACATGCTTGGGGCTTTATCAGTATGCGTGGGCAACAGCCAGATCGCCCTCCTTGGTGTTATAACCTCGGATTGAGCTTACTCGGTTGTGGTTTGTGGAAAATTCTGGCGTGATGGCAAAGGCCTCTTGATACTTCGGGTTCTGCAGAATGTTGTACGACGACAGTCCCTTTATTATTTCCCTATCACGTGCGCTGGAATAGTCAACTTGGACAGTATTCATGTTGTTCTTCAAGCTCTTGAGTTTGTTCCCTCTGCTGCAAGTAAGGCAGCGCAGGCAACCGCAGATCTTCCTCAGGAAGGTTGAAGATACGTTCGACAAAATCATCCAGGCGACGAAAACGGCCAATGCTATTTCGATGGGAAACAAATGTTTCTTGGCCAACTTGTCCCAAAACGAGGACGGCGTCTGCTTCACGGTCCTGAAATCATCCGGATATTGCTGCCCCGACAGAGGCTCTCCCTGAAATATTTCTTCGCACCCCATCATCCAGAGGCTCATCCCCAAGTGCAATATGACCAAATAGCCGAGGAATGAGGTGCATCGTTTGCCCATGTCGTCGGAGTACATGGGAGGTGTTTGGTAGAAGTTGCAGAAAAGATACTTGTCCACCCAATAAGAGAGGTAGCATGACACTGCGCCAAAGATGGGCATGAGAGGCATGGATATTGCGTACATCCAGCACACGTAAAGCGTGAGAAGCACTTGAGAGTATCGGTAGTTGAGCTTGAATGGAGGCCCTTTGTAGAAATCGTTCAATTCCTCCTGATTGTACCTAAATTCAGGAAACATAGGTGATATGAGATGAGCTATGACAAGAAGTTCCACATTTCAGGCCGTTGTCTTACCAGACGCGATGTGAGTCCTTTGTCTCCATATCTTTGGTCAAGTTCTTTTCCAATTTCCGAATCTTTCTTCGGTGCCTGAGGTAAGACACGAACGATCCCACGTGGGGAGAGATGATGTTCATCAGCATGACCGTCATCAAGCTCGTGCCACCGGTGGCGTACCAATCCACGTTGAAGTCCGAGGCATCGTCGAAACGGACTTGGACCAGCTTCTGGAGCCATTTCTGACCGTAGAGAAGGACGAGGCAGCCGGTGTTTAAGAACTTGAGCAGAAACACTCGCACCATGTTGCTTTCGTCCATTTTGTCGAGACTCTGGTGTTTTTCGAACTTTCCCATCTTGTCCATGAGCCACGTGAAGAATACGTTCATGAACACTACCATGAAACCAGCTCCGTAGCTTGTCGCCGTGGCTTTCGAGGTCGTTATCAGGTGGTCGTGGCATTGATTGATGTTCCATTGATCCATGGCTCCCAGTGTAGAACAGTAGCAATGAGACAGGTCGAGGTTGGTCTTCACCAGCTCGAGCTGATACTCCGGCTCCTGGTCGAAGAAGCCCTCGGGGCAAGGAAACTTGGCGTTCTCGAGCACCTTGCTCTTGAAATCCCTCGCCAAGAACGTAAGCAGCACGGAAAACAGAACAGCGAACAGGGCCACGCTCGTCGTGAGACATTTGCGCAGGAAGCGGCCCTTGCTCGAGAACTCGAGGTTTTCCCATATGATAGTCGAGGGCTCCGGGGCCTGCTCGATGTTCAGCCGCATGCCCTTGAACTTTAACCTTTCCGGGTAGCAGCAGCAGTGCGTCCGAAACCAGCTCAGCTGGTATTGCGACATGGCCTCGACGAACCCAGTCTCAGTTTCGAAGGTGACGAACGCTTGGATCGCTTTTTGGTGTTTGGGTATCACCTTGTTCCGCTTGTCGTCCTTCTCCCGAACCAGGAGGGTCAGATCCTCCCGGTCCCTCATCAGCTTCCGAAGGCGCTGTCGTTGACCCTTCTCCTTCCCCACCGTCTGCTCGTACCGTATCCTCTGCACGCACTTGTACCGCTGCTGCATGACCTTTCCCCGCTGGACGTACATGTCGATCTCTTTCGCGTTGTTGAAGGCGAGGTGCACCGCCGACACGGCCTGCCCCGTGAGCTCGGCGAAGTGGATCGCCAGCTCCTTCTCCGTCGTGTCCTCGGGCACGGACATGAGTCGGATCGTGTAGTCAGATGCGGTCACGGTGGATCGGTTCAGGACCCTCGATTCCTTCGCCTCGAAGTTGCGCAGCCACATCCAGGCCACGACGAAGAAGATCACCCCGACGACGTCGATGTAGGAGTACAGCATGGCGAGTTTGTTCTTTCCTGCGTTGTCAAGTGAAGCGAGCGTGTTTTCATGAGATGCACTGCAAACAAGCCTTTTTGTGGAGTCATGGCCGAGAACGCGTCGCGACCACGCCGGAACTCACGGATCTCGCAATGCGCGAACTGGAACTCGGTCTTGTCGCACCCCGGGATGTCGACGTATTCGACGTCCGCGGCGCTCCCGAGGTTGCCGAAGGTCGTCAGCGCCGCGCTCACGGACAAGCCCATCTTGTCGTTGGTCCCCAGCGCGTTTATGAAGAGGACGGGCAGGTGAAGGATCGACAGCACGAACATGACACAAGAACACCATTTCAGGAACTTTCGGGGAAGGAGACGAGGCGGACGACGGACGGGACGATTTAGCTCTCGCTCTCACGGAGCGAGGAGTGAAGGAACGATGCTGTGGCATCTGACGCACCTTGAAGTAATTCGTGATGCCGCTCCCGAACTGGGAGAACTCGCTCGTCCTCCCCTCGTTCCACAAATCCAGCTGCTCCCCGCACCCCCCGGCGTAGCAGTGCCGTCCGAGGGTGACGCGCGTCCAGTCGTACGGGGCCATCTGCTTCCCCGACCGGTGCGGCCGGTGGACGGCCTCGGACCGCTTCGCGAACTTCCAGCTCGGCTTGCGCCACTCGACCTCGATCTCCTCGTCGTAGTCGTCTCCCCGTTCGTTGATCCGGCGGAGGACGGAGTTGTCCACCTCGTAGTATTCTCCCTCGGAGTAGTCGTCGTAGCAGCCGTCGTCGTCGGCCTCGCCCTCCTCGCAGCGGCCGTAATCCGAGCGGTCTTCCTCCCCGAAGAAGCGATGGCTCCGCCTCCGGTGGAGCTCCCGCTCCCGCTCCCGCCTCTTCCGGCCCTGCCTCCGGAGGTACGCCTTCTGGATCGCCCTCGCGGCCGCCTCCATCCGGACCAAGTCCTCGAGGGTGTACCGCCGGATCGCCTCCTTCTGCTCCTCGGCGACCTCCTCGGCGCCGAAGACCGTGTCGCATATCCGGACCAAGGTCTCGTGGCTCGCGTGCGACGAGTCGCGGATGGGGATCTTGTACTGGACGAGCAAGTCGCGGAGCTCGTCGGACGTCCACTCCTCGTAGGGGGAGACGTAGCGGCGGGCCCGGGCGTCGTCGACGACCTGCCGGGCGTTCTGGCGGAGGGCGTGGAGGTCCATGGCGTCGCGGTCGGTCGGCGCCGAGCTCGGTTCTCGGGGGGGGAGCGCTCGGTCGTCGACGGCGACAATGAGACTCGCGTCCGGCGAGCGCCGGCGGTTGGCAACGGCGAGCCATGCGACATGGCGGAGAGGGGTCGAGGAGGGGGGTCGTTTGAATGGACAAACTTCAGCGGAATGAGGACGATTTCGGAGCGATTTTCGATTTCCTCCCGTCGAAGCCGACGCCAACCGCCGAGCCCGCGAGCGACGATAAGATTTGAAATCGAAAACATCCCAAAACGCCTGGAGCTGGAAAAGTTTTTTGCCGAGGCAGGAAGCACCCGTCCGTCCCGTTCAAGAAGGGCACAAGGAGCTCGTGATGAATCGTCACCGATCGTCGCTGCGCCGAGACGCCGCCAAGCTCGTCCTCGTCGGCCGCATCCGCGATCCCCACCTCGAAGACGAGTTCGACGTCGACGGCGCCACCGCCAAGGAGGTGGGAAGTCCCGTCCGCCTCCGGCAGCTCCTCGGCAGCTCCTTCGCCGCGTCATCCCGCCGCCCCGCCGTCGTTGGAGCATTCGGCCTCGGACGCGAGCGCCTTGGGACGTCGCGGCGGCGTTGCATCCTCGGCTCCCACGCCCGATGCGCGTGCTCCCGAGCACCTTTGCCAGCGCGCGGAGGTACAATAGTGCATCGGCGCATCCTCGCCCTCCTGCGAGGAGGGGAACTCGGCGACGCATCGACGGACGCGAGGAGGGTGGAGCTGGCCTCGATCGCCTTTGGCGCTGTCTGTCGCCGACGTTCTTGGGGTCTTCCTCGGCCACGGGACCCTCGACCGCGGCCGTCGCCTCCTCGTCGGCCTCGTCGTTCTTCTTCTTGTCCGTGAGGTCGACGTTGCATCACGGGCATATGTCGCCGTCCCGGCGCCTCCTTCCCCGTCGGTCCTCCGCGCCCTGTCCTTGTCGTCTCTTGCCGACGCCGCCCCTTGAGATTCGAGGCCGCGCGAAGGGCCCTCCGCGTACTTCTCTTTCGAGGACGCGGCCGCGATTTGACCTGCCTGCCTCGGCGCACGTCCACTACTACCACTCAGCGCTCGCTCGAACCAGTCCAGCTCGACAATGCGACTCAGCGTACGTTCAGTGACGAAAATTCGCCCCGTCCTCCTCCGAAGACGGAGGAGGAGCGTGAGCGCTGGTTGGACAGTGAAGCGATTGTTGCGCTTCAATGCGAAGCCAACATGAAATTATTTCTCCATGGAGGAAGGCGAATCCCCGTTGCTAAGCAACCGTCCCAAGCGTCGGCGACTCGCTGTCTCGGTCTTCGCCGAGCCGAACGACGCAGAGGCACGTATCAATTATTTCGGAACCGACGAATCCGGCGATGAGGAGTTGGACCAGCGCACTTCTCCCGTGTCCTCCTCATCCGACAACAAAGAGCAGCAGTACATTGACGAGCGACCAGGAGTCCTCTCGTTGCACGCCGACGTCGCAAGATCCGACGACAACGAAGAGCAGCCGGATTTCGGAGGCGGAGGCGAGGACTCTCGCGATAAGGAGGAGAATGTGCCCGAGCGCGCCTCGACTGACGACGTGGACGGCGACGTCGAACAACAGTAGGTTCAAGCAAATTGCACAGGCTTCGCTCATGTCAGCGGCACCCGATTAACTTAGCAAGCTTCATATCTTTTTTGCTCTTTTCGTTGCTATTGAAATCCCGCGGAGTATGTAACACATAACAAAACAGACATGATTCCGAATGAAAATATATCGTACCAACATGACAGGTCCAAATCACAGGTCCAACGAGAGTTGTCGCCTCCTTCAACTTTCCTTGTGCGCTGTTTCGTCATCCGCATTCTCGTCGTCCCCTTTTTCGTTATCATCAAATTTATCGTCATCTGACACCATCCTCGCAACACTTCCCGAGATCATTTGTGCCCTTCCTGTTAGTGTAGCTCTGTTGATATGACTAACATCGCCAAGTCCAGAGATGAACCCCTCTGACGAGCGCGCTGGATTCATAGTCAACCTCACATCTCCTTGGTTCTTGTAACAGAGGTAAAGCTTTGGCAGGAGCACNATACCAAATTCCCAAGATGATGAAGTCAACTGCTAGACCCCCGATAATGAAGCCCAACACATCTTTGGTCTTTACTCTGACCTTCTGCATGAAGTTTGACCCTGGTTGCATGTTGCTCGTAACCTTTTTAACACGAGCTAGCTTGGCAACAAGTGTTGCCGTAGTTAACATCTGGCCTAGAGTGAGCAGCCAAGGGAATGCCCAGCATCCTGCATCCAGCTCGGCCTTCGTATAGTCGCGGCTGTCCCTTGACATGAAGATGATACTGGTTGTGTCAACAGCAGCACCAACGAGGATCAGGGCCAAGAAAAATGGCTGTGCAAGTAAGATCACCTTCTTCTTTCGATGAATGTATAGCATGATTGAACAACCCACAATGAGGATATAGTTGATAGCGACCATGACATAACCAGCAATGAACAAGCCCATGGGGACAAATATGCATTCCACCCAATCACACGCATCTTGGGCATCATTAACATTCACCAATCCATTCGTTCTCTCGTGGAGTTGACTCCACGTGCACAAGCTATCAGTTGCATACGGCTTCCCAAGGAACTCAACCACCATGGTATCCCAAGTTTCCCCCGTGGCAATTGGGTTGGGAATAAAACGTATAGTTTCGTTTAGCTTGCCATATTCCAAATACTGAATCACCTGATCAAATGCCTGAATTCGAGCATCCATAGAGCAAGTTGGACTATTTTGCGAGCCAGGCAAGCATGAAACCTGTTATCATAACTTACCAGCGCAGCCTCAAGGAATGGGGCTTGGATGGTCGTTCCATACTGCTTCCCATTTTCGAGCAATTCTCGTGCCCCATTACACACTGTCCCCACGAGGGTTACCGCGTCAGCACCATCGTTTTCACCCTTAACATATAGCCGTCCCTTACCATTAAGGGCATCATAGGCCCCCAGCAGGACTGGTCACAATTTATTAGCAGTATTTTTTCATTCGTAGGACAAAGACAACATCGCGTGTGGTCAACTAAAACTCACTGTTATCGTCCATTGAGTAAACACCGTTGAATTCCACGCCTGAATCAATCAAGTTAACAATCACGTTGAACGCTCTCTGCTGTATATTTTCACGTTCCAGAGGCGCCTCCTTGACAATATCAATGGAAACACTATCATCTTCATTCTCGGCAATAGCAGTACGGAACGCCTCAATGGACAACTTATAGCCACCGTAGGCGGCTGGAAACAAAGTCATTTGAGAGGTAAATGTCAATCATCAAACGTCTACAAGAATCTCATTCACCTTACCTGGATACCCCAAAACAACTACCTTCGATTGAGTAACCCCGCGTTCCTTCATGGCATCCACGAGCATCACCCCCGCATTTCCTGCCCGTTCCGCATCTTTTGGGCCGGCATATCCGAGCAAATGGTCCAGCTCCCATGATTCTGGAAGTTGATTGATCTGAACTATGGGCACACCGTGCGCTTCGTGAAGCTCTGCAACGAGTAGCTTGGATTCCATGTCCATGGGCCAAATGGCGTAAATTTGGGGCTGGCTCGATTTCGCCGTGTCGATGGCCTCCTGCAAGAGAGCAAGGGATTTTGATTGAACGTAGTTGCCATATTCTCTGACTTCTGCCAAATACTTATCTTCATAGTTGAAGGCCGACGTGACAATTCCGTTGTGCAGGCCATTGGCATAGGGTGTGGACCGATCGGGCACTATGAAAACTATGTCGGGGTTCGCGACATCATCGGTGCGATTGTTGTTGCCTGTGACGGCAGCGACAGCGCCGCTGCAGATGCTAGCAACTACAAATAAGGCCTTGATATAAGACATTGAATATGAATTTGAAGTGAAAAAGTGCTGGGGGGGGCGCTGGCATTGAAGGCTGACGTCTATGAGAAGATTGGAGATGAAAGATATGAGGAGAAGGTGAGAAGGCAGGAAGAAATCTGTTTTTTCCAAACGAAGCAACCGCGCGCTCCAAGTCCATGCCCATGCTCCATGCTCCCTCCATGCGCAGCAGCAGCCGTGTGTGGTGAGGGGGAGGTCGACCGAAGCACGCTCCCGGTCCGCGCGGCGGACGGGACGTGGTGGCGACGCTGCTGGTGCGCGGCGACGGAGCCGGTCCCCCGTGATGGGACGGTCCGTGGGCTCGTGGTCGTGGTGCGGCTCCCTTCGTGGGAGGCCGCGAGCCCAGCGCGCGAGCTTGGCGTGGGCGCTACCCCGTTCGACCTTCGGAAAGGGTGGGGCGTGGCCGCTGCCGTCCGAACTCCAAACTCCTCCCCAACGACGGATTCCTCCGGCGATCAAAGTAGCCGCCCGCCGCGCTCACACGTACTGGCTCTGGGTGCGATCGTACCCACGTCCGTCCGAAGTCGTCGCGCCGCCGGACTTACGGCGAACTCGCGATCCTCCCCATCAGGGCCTCTGTTTTCTCTGCTAAACTTCTGCTAAAAATAAGATGATGAAATCGAAAATAGATACCGTGTATTTGTATGGGAATACGGTCTGTCCGTAGAAAAAGGTAGATCACAACTCGTATCCCCTCCTCTCCGTCAAGATGGCCTCCTAGCTAGCCTCGACGGTCTATCCAGGGGATTACGAAAGGCGCTACCTGAAGGACAACGACAACGACAAGAGCAACAAAAACAACGACACGGAGGAGAAAGAAGAGCTGGACGATGAGGAATACCTCGCCTACCACGGCATGGTCGTGGCCTACCTGAGCTTCTTCATCATGCTGGTGTACGCCTTCCTCTCCTTCCTCATCTTCGACGCGGGGGAGAAGCTCCCGGAGGCCGCGGGGGGCACGGCACCGGGCGCGGGGGACGCGATCGTCCGAGCGAAGGCGGAGGGTCACGTGGAGATCTTGAACGGGCTGTGAAAGATCCTCTCGGGGTGCACCCTTGTTGTATTTTCGGTCCTCTTCATAGCGACGTGCGCTCTATCCCGGGGGGAAGAGGTCGAGCGCCTGAGAGAGGAGGGGGCCGTGGACTGTGGCTCGTCATAGTCACGCTCGGCGTGACCGTGTTGGGTCCCAAAGTCTTCGGGGAGAGCCGGTGGCAAGGCAGCGCAGGCGTGGGGATGCTCGTGGGATGCACGGCGTACTACGCCGCGATGCTCTTCTTGGTCTGGGCTTTGTATGCGAATCCGACCTTCGAGGAACGGGGCAGGGAGGACGGGCCGGGGTCGGCGACGGCGACGGGGTTCGCTTACTTCTTCTTGTCGATGATTCACTTGTCGTTCTCGATGGGACGTGGAAGTATCGAACGTCGATCTTGGCGGCGGCGGACAAGGACGGGTCCGAGGAGGCGGCGGGGGATTTCAAGCGGTTCGACGACGGACAGCCCACGGTCGAACTCGGCACGACGGGCCAGATGACTTGACATCAGTAATGATGGATGCTTGGAATGTGCCTGGCAAGACGTTTTCGTACCCATCGGATGAATTGGCGTTCCAATCGCTGCTCCCACTGTCTGGGATTGCAGCTGGAGAAACAAATCTGGACCCTTCATGATCTGCCCCCAATAGTGTACTCATATATATAATTTGCTGGAGATACACACAAAGATTGCTCTGTTCTATCACCTTCAGCTGTCTAGAACCCTAGCATCAGCGTCCCAAATCTCCTGCTTTCCTGCCTCTTGCACAAGACTCTTCGGAACTAGGAACACACAAAACTGCAAGGGCTGAGTGGACTTTATTGTATTAGCTTAATTTTTTTAATTTCAAACAGCGTAATCGTGCAGCCCCTATGGCGCCTGAATAATGTACGTTGAGAACTATCTGGCCCTTGGGAGATCTCTCTCTAGAGGAGGAAGGCTGGCCTTTGGCACTAAGATTGTAATGATCGTAATCTAAACATACATATGAAAAGGGCATCGGCATTGATGGTAATTTTGAGGCAACATATGAGATAGATAATTGCATACCAACGAAAGTGGCAATGACAAACAAGTACCGACAATACTAAGCAAACGCCTGTGCGAGTGCAGAACAAAGGGAGAAGGGGCAGCGCAATGCCACGGGGGTATTGCGCTGCGCTTGCTCCTTACATCCAGTAAAAGCTAGAAAATAAAAAAAACTTTCACTCAAATTATTATTGATGTGTCCGATTGACTGCGCTGCTGATATTAAATAGTGAGTGTGGGAATGCTATTTCCAGAAAGCATGCTTGGTAATGGGCTCGTCCCTCTCTCCGTTGTTGTAGATTGTTTTCGCCCACTATTTGATTGTTGTGTTGTGCCTTGAACCGATGCAGCACCCCCTCCCCCGAATCCGCATCTTTAAATCTTTAGGCCAACACGGATATGTCCCATCAAACACTCCCAATGCCCATGGCGATCCAATGTTATGGAGAGGGATAGACGACATCCAGTACGCGAATCGATCTGGCCCGATTTTAGAGGAGAGAAGTTATGTTAGGACAAATAAACAACGGTTGAGGCACAGTGAAGCTGAGGGAAACAGCGTTTTTTCTACTACTAGCAAACCGAAGAAATCTAACTGGTTGATTGGCCGAAAAATACTACCTATTTTTACTTTTCAGGTACCAGTACCTAAATAAATATTTTCATATTTTGTTAAGAAGTAAGGAGGAACAAATTTTTGATCCTTTTCGTCCGATATGATTCATGCTTGATGTATATGTACGAAGCTCGTGACATCACTCTCTATTTCGCAGCGCGCGAGCATCGAGCGCGACCGCCCGACCACACGATTTGGCGGGAGAGTGTCTTTACTTAAGTACATACGTTCGTACAGCAGGTATGCGCACCGCGGACCGCGGGAGCCGGCGCGGGCGGTCGGCTCGAAGTTCTAAGTCGATTGCCCGGATCTCTTTTCTCGTTCTTTTCGCAAAAAAAGGTTTCTGGTTTAATGTGGCGAAGACTTTCGCGTTCCATCGCCGAAGAGAAAGAGATTTGCATGTAACACCTCTATTTAGCAAGATGTCACGATAACATGATAATTTAAAATATGAGGGTTTT
>JALLPA010000048.1:0-24772 GCA_036939895.1 Thalassiosira exigua
TTTTTACATACGTATGTATGAACCGTAAGTATAAGTTAAACGAGGGTGTTAAGAGGCCGTGACATACCCCATCACGTTGAAAGATACATGAGAATTGGAACTTTCGTTTGGTCCATGAGAAACCTTCCTCTCTCCGTATGAGCTCAACCAAGACTACAAGGAAGCAACCAATTTATTGGTGGATGGGGCAACAGGCGAAGAGAAAGGGAAAAAAAACTCGGCTCTTGTCCATCCACGGGTGAATCTACATTACCCTGCATACTCGGTGGGTGACATCCTTGGGAGATTATTGTAAAGAATATTCATCTGGACTTCTACTGCCAGACCTGCGGCACAGGCAGGTTCTTGTAGAGCCTACGTACACACCGTAGTCATATTTTCCGAACTCCTAACTTTTCAAATAACTTCCCGTAACTCTCCGGTCTTGATGTTGAGCCCCCTCTCTGCTCTCGCTCCCCTCTCTCATCTCGACTCTCGACTCTCGACTTGTAATCAGTAGAACCATGCCGCCAAGACGGAAGCGTAGGACGAGGGTTCCAACGGGTGAGGACGCAGCTGTGCCGCAGCTGCGCGAGACAATCTTTTGTGCCGGCTGTGAGGTTGACATCTCTCGGACGCCGTACGTTAGCCTCTGTCCTAGGCGAGACACGCTTTGCTTGACCTGCTTTGGAAAGGAGCACGTCGATTGCTTCGCGGATCTGAGGCTAACATGCCCGCCCAACACCTGTAGCGCGAGGACAATCGAGTGGCCTGCACACCGATTTGACTCTGATGCTCACGTTGAACTGACCAGCTCTCAAAAGGTGACACTCTCCCTCCGTGATGATGGGGACAAGAAGTCTCATCCGACCCAATACTACTGCTACTGCACTAGGGATATCAAATCCCGGAAGAGAGTCACGTTCTCATCAGTGTCTCGACAACCGGACCCAAAAACGAGCGCAAGACCAACACGTACCTATCTACACGTACACCGCCGAGCTCAACATATATCAATCAAAGACGACTTCCGAGGAAGCCAAGCAGTTGGAACGTATCGACCTGTCGCTTAGTCCCATTCATTCTCAAATCCAACATCAGATATACCTCTTCTGGTTTAGGTAAAATGCTCTTTTTTACGTAGGATACCAATCCTACGCACATTTTTTTCTATGTTCGGGATCCGGCACAGACGCCTTTAAAGATTTTTCCTTTTCTAGGTTCTGGTAACCAACAACAGGAAAAGTTTTCTGGTGCTTATTGATGATTTTTACCAACAAAAATATCATCTGTCGTCCTATTTTAGGTTCTGGACTGAAATTATTGACCGTTTGATTTGAACGCTATTCACCTATTCGACGATGTGCGTAGAATTCCCATAGCAGAATAGTAGCCTTTTTTCCTCTCACCGGAACAGCCGACCGGATTGGGGACGGGGGGGGGGACAAGCGTGACAAAGCATAGGTCACTGTTGGCTGACGTTGCATCCAGCACGACGAGTCGTCTTGATCCGATCCTTCCATCATGATGCCCAACTTAATTGGCAGATAATCGTAGGTTTAAATGCCAGCGACGAAGCTATCACGATGACGAATGAAGCAGTCAGCAGACGGGGTGGCCCGGGCAAAGGCAAAGACAGCGAAGGAGACAAAAACAAAAGCAAAAGAGGGAAATAGGCAGGGAATGGGCGTGGGGGACGGCGGCGGCGGCGACGGCGGCGGCTGGAGCAGGGGTAGGTGGGGCAGCACTGTTCTGGGCGAGGGAGATCGGAGATCGGAGGTCGGGGGTCGGAAGAAAGCGGTCTGGATTTAATGGGCGCGTGGGCGCGCTCACCTCAGGCAAGGTGTTGATCAAGTTGTCGATCCACAAAAGTTCCTTCAAATATTCGAAAGTTTTATTGTTTCCAAATAGTTTTTAAACAGTTCGCCAATTTTTTTACACCAGTTTGAACTTGTTTGATCTTTCATTGGCTCGCCAAGAGGCTCAATAAGTGCTATAAAAGGGTTAAAATGTAAAGTTCCGGTCATAGTGTGCCATTTATGCAATGTGGGGCCCACATGGGCGGAGCCAACTCAAGGCAAGAAATATGCCCATGAAACCCAGACCACTATCGGAGGAGGTCGGGGGGATCAAGCAAGGCGGAGGAGCGAGACGTGAGGCAGCACGGTCGGGCGGGGAAGAAAGGTGTGTGGGGGGGGGGGGGTGGTTCCGTAGATTAGGTACAAATTCAATTGCGGCGGCGTCAAGCTTGGATAATCAGGTTAGAAAATGAAAATGGTCTTTCTCTTATTTTCACCCTTTTACTTTAAACAGCTCTAACAATTATCCGAAGCTACCTATGTTGGATATTACGCTTTTCGTTTTTACGTTTGAAGCTCAAAAACGCCATGCCAATGGAAAGGACCGCATCGGCGGCTGTTCTGTCAGCTGCGCTGTCCGTTCCCCTCCCTGCGCCACAAGTTGCAAGTGAAGACGAACAGCAAAAAAAATGTTTGAGCCTTTCTTCACGTAAATGATAGGAGTACATGGGTACCATCTAAAAACTTACCTTTGTTTCTGACATCCCCCTGTACTTCACATTGGCCGCCCCTTCTCCCGGACCCACTCTGGCACTCGCTCCGGGGATCCGATGGCTTCGCCGCCCGTTCCCCTTGCCGTCGCTGCGCCGAAAGGACTCGACTTCGCTGTCGCAGTGAAGTAAAACAAGACAAATGAATTCGGTGAGCGCGTTTCTTCACGTTGTTAATAATTTAATCCAAAACTACTTACCTCTCGTTCCGCCACGAGGAAAAAATGGCATCGTTTGAGGGTAGCGAATTGCGACGCGCAGCGGAGCTGTCAGCCCCAGATCGATCCAGAGCCAGAGCGAGCACCAGCCGCACCAGCACCAGCACCAGCGTGAGTGCGAGCCCAACCATGGCCAATGACATTATGGCCCGTCATTGAATAGGGGTGAATGGGGGAAGAGGCAACTACATGATTCAATTCAATTGGGGCGAAGCCGGCCGCGGCAAGGCCATCACATGATTGATTGAGATTGATTGAGATCGATTGTTTTGCCGGCGCCGGTGGGGGGGCGGGTGTATCGTGTACCTACGGTTCGTACAATATCGTGGTATCGTGTTGGATTTGGACACGTGACGCGCTTCTCGACACAAAAAACGCGTGACTCACGCATGACGCGGGCAATCCGTGACGCCGATTTTAGAGTGACGGAGCAATTTTGTGATGACGTGACGCGTCACGGCGTCATTACGCGTAAAGTCGAACGTTAAATCCAATATAGATGGTGAGTATTTGTTCGAGCATTAATACTGGAGCAAAGAAACCCATTGTCAAAGAAGCAATGTAACAAAGAAAACAAATATGCCAGTGAATAATTGGACTTATGGAAACTGGCCCATGACAAAGCTTCTAGAGCATCTACAACACGCAGAATAAAGGTCAGTTGGCTGGCTTCTGGCCGAATAGGTTGAGTCGGCCAGTCAACTGGCTGATTGGCCGACTCTGGCCAACTAATCTAGATACAAAAATCCATGTAAAAATTACCTTGGTCGACAAAAACATTGGCCAAACGTTGACCGACAGTCGGTCGATTGACCAGCCGACTGGCCGAGCCGGCCTGCCCATTGGCCAAATTTTGGTTGACTTTTGACTGAATCTTGACGGGGACGGTTTGGTTGTTGTTGGGGAATATGAAGGGTGTTGTTGAGCTCTCCCTCAAGACCATGCAAAACATTGTATGTCATATCAGAACGGATGCCGAACATAATGCTTGGGAAACGGAATGTAAATTTCACCAAAAATTCAAAAGATGAACAGACTCAATTGTCACATGATGTGTTGAAATAATACGATGAGAGTTAAGATAAATCAATTTGTAGGATAGTCAAAATTGAAGAAGAACAACATATTCTTTCTATGCCCAAAGAATTCAAAAATAGCTACTTGGGGGGTAGAGTCCAAGCTGTGTGGTGAAGAAGGATGTGGTCTTTGCCCATGTAAGCCACAAGTATTACACATTAGTGACGATGATTTGTCCAAGAAAGGGGTGCTAAGTTTCTGTCCACTCCCACACATTGATGTAGATTGTAAGGAATTTGTGAAATTCAAGGAATGCCAGCGCCTACTTGACAAGTGAGATGACTTAGCAAAACAATTATAATATTTGAGAACAATTCGAGAAAATGCAAGTAGTATTGAGAAGCTTAGCCAAGAGCAAAAAGCAAAGAAGAACAGAGATGAGAGGGTGAACAAATACATGAACGGGACAATGCCATGGCATAGGTATATTGGTCTGTGGCAATTGTAATGCCCCACGATGCCTGTGTTCAGGTTATGTGATTGATAATGCAAAGGGGCAAACAAAAGAGTACATGAAGACTCTAGAGCAGTTTGTTGAAAAACGTGGTTATAGTTGTGGGGATGCCACCTGAGTGTATTTAGATAGGTCACTGAATGCAACTGAGCTGCCACTCCGCTCTTATTTTGAGATATTCTTGTTTGTTGGAACACAATTGAGAGTCAGCATTATGCAACAGAAATTACTCCAACAAGAGGAGGGAGGATGTAAACAAAACATATCTGCTGCCATTGTGATTCCGGTGGTAAGCTGGCAGATGATGATTACATTGATGATAGGCGGGGCGAAAGGGGTGCCAAGAGGTATCTTCCTATCTGTCAGACATGTGTTGATGATGGGGCAGACCTACAGATAAGGAAGGGAGCAAAAGCAAACGAGCTCCAAAAGATATGTAAAAAGAAAACGAAAGAGGAGAGGCACGTCAAGGGCGATGATCCAAGTTAAGAGGACAAAGGGTCTTGTTAGACTTGGAGGAAGAGGTATCCCTACTGTTCTTATTCAATAGTTGAGGCTTTCTGAACAAACTAATCCAAAAGATCAATGTTACGAGCTTTGAATAACCATGTATGATTAAAAGCATTTTCGTTCCAAGATATATGTCTGTTCCAACAACTTGACCAAAACTAAATGAGAGGGGGGGGGGGGGGGGTTCCCACAAATTTGCGACATGGCGGCACGCATGGTTGGTGATGAAATCACCGCTACCTACCTGTTTGAGTACGAAATTCTTTCATGAGTCTTTTTGTATCTAGCGGGTGAGGTCCCTGTTTTGACTGAATTGTACTCAGTACAAATGGTCACAGCAATGGTCCTTCAGGTGGAGTGGAGTATAAGCCAAGCGTTATAGAGCGTTGAAGCTTGCCGCTGGCCTGCCAATATAGCCCCCAACAAGCTTTCATAGTTCAAATATGACGGATGCATCAAACACACTGGACAATGCCTGAACAAGCAACTGCGCGAAGAAAGAACTTCCGCTCCAAAGACCCCTTCCAGCGGCAGTTTCATTCTGAATTAACTAAATAAAGGTAGAAGATGTCACGCATATTCCTTAGCGCCCCGCGCCCTTCTTCACGTTCTTCGGCACTTTCGACGCGCGCACACCCGATGCACTACTCTTTCCTCCGCTCTTGGCCCTGTTCGACTTCTTACGATCCTTCACGTCCTTCAACGCGGCGTCCCTCTGCGCGCTGCGGAACTCCGGCTTCTGCGCGGCCTTCTTCCGGATGTCGTCGAGGCTGAGTCCCACGACGGCGCGCTGCATCTTCGTCGCGCGCGTCCGGCGCTTCTTGAGGCTGGTCTCCGAGAGTCCCTTCTTGTGGAGGCGACGCCAAGCTTGGGTCCAGACGAGCTTGGCGGGCTTCTTGCGCTGGAGCGCCAGGGACTGGGCCTTGGACGAGCCGAGGAAGACGGGCTTGCCGTCGCGACGGATGAAGAGCTTGCCGGTGCCGGGCCAGATCCGGTACTCGGACATTGCGCAGAGTTCGGCTGGTGGATTGAGAAGGGAATTGTGAACAGGACGAGGTCAGCTTTCAAAAGGTGCTTTCGGTGCAAACAATCAAGCTGCCAGAGCCAGAGCCAGAGCAGGGGCCAGAGCCAGAGCGAACGCATCAGATGGCCCATCAAATGGCAAAGCCAGCGTTCCACTCGTCCAATCCAAACCCAATCCGCATGCAAATTCCACTTCGCAGCATCCGAATAAGTGGCATCCCACATCGACCCGTCCGCAACAGGGGGGAAAGGCGCGATCTCGAGCGCCTTCTTCGCCCTCTGAAGCGGTCCCAGGGCTTCCCCGCGCCATGGAGGTGAAAAATCGTCGAAGGCCGAGCCACGGCCGCATTCTCCAGCGTATGGCTGAGGCCAGAGCCAGAGTCGGGCGTCCCTACTGCCGGGCCGATGGCGTGTGCGAGGCCGAGGGCGACCGAGGCCCGGGTGTAGGCGCCGCCGAACGCATTCAACCCCGCCACAGCCGAAGCCACCACCATCGCAGCCGACGCCACCGCTCGTCGAGATCGCGGCGCATGAGCACGTACTCGCGATCACCATGGTTGCTCTGTTCTATTACGAGAGGGGAGAGCTTTGTCCTATCTTGGGGTCTCGGCGTCTCGGCGGCGATGGCGTCGATGCGACGGCAGACGGCAGCGGATTTCTACCGCTTACCCGTTTACTAAGGAAGTTTCATTTGTCGAATATCCCGATTGGATAGTCGTGGCGGTAATTAGGCGATTATTTGTATCGCCGTGTTATCGCGTTTTAGATAGGTGCCTCTTAGTTAGGAGTATGTGTTACAATATTCGTGATCAAAGACTTTCTTGTAACATTTGTAACGTCATTTCCGCCGGCGCGACGCATTCCTCCGCCTCGCTCCGTCCCCCGCCCGTCCCCCGGCGCGGCTATCCCACTCCCTCCGTAGTTCCGAGCTGATGAGGGCATGGCGGCGACCGTCTTTTCCGGTCACGTCGCTCCGCAGTATCTTAGGCAGGAGGGGAGGCGCTTGGATTGGCGATTTCCGCTCCGAACGCCGTTCGCGGGATGGGATCGAGGTCGAGGGCGGAGGCTGCTGCGACGGCCCCCTTCGTCGTCGACGCAGATGCTCGCGTGCACAGTAGGCCACCGCCGCCATCGTCAAATGCTCCGGTCGTAGTTGTCGTCGACATCACAGGGAAGCCCTATCGGCGTCGGGGTATAATGAGGCGCGTCGTGGCGATGACGATCGCAGTCGCCGCCGCCGCCCTGTTGTTCCTCGCTCGGCGCGTCGCCTTCGAGGTGGCCGCGCCGTCGCCGCAACGGCGCGATCTAGCTCGTCTTCCCTCGCCATCGACGCCGGCAAACAACACCTACACTCATGAGCACGCTCCAGACTCGACAATTCGCAGCGACGGAGAGATCGGGAGGAGGAGGAGGAGGCTGACCCACATGGAGTACGCGCACAAGCTCGCCCCCGCCGACCTCAAGCGGCTGCACGAGCAGATGCGCCAACAGGGCCGGCAGAAGCAGAAGAAGTTCGGCTTCGCGGACCCCCAGTCGACGTCGCCTCGCAAGGCCATGCCCCTCGACGCCTCGCCGTACGAATTGAATCCTTTGGTCAAGCCCGAGGGATACCCGTGGCACAGGTGGTCGGCAAATCCGGACGGATCGTACCCCCTCGAAGCGAGCAAGTTCGTCCGAATATTGTCGCTGCTGGGGACGGGGGAAGACACGGTAGGCACCATCTCGCCGAGGAACTACACGCTCGACGGTGTGAAGTTGACACCCGAGATCATACGGCTCGGACCGCACGTCCGTCCCTACATCATCAAGGGCGGCACGGTCTTGCGCCCCGACGGTAGGACGGGGATGTTCGTCACCCTCGTCCAAAGAGCGGTGGAGATGGCGGGTCGGTACGCTCACAAATCTCCCCGGATGAAATTGCTGACGGAGGGGGAGCTGCCGTTGATATTCGACGCGAACGACTATCCCTGGTGCGGGGACGACCTCGTCCCGATCTTCCGACTGAACCTCATCAAGCCAGTCGACGGACCGAAGGGATGTCGACACGCGTGGCCGGCCATGAGCCTCACGTACTTCAGCGATCCCACGAACGTGCAGTTGGCCGAATCGCCGTACGAGTGGGACAAGCACATGGAGCGATGGGACGACCTGTATCCGTGGGAGCAGAAGATACCCAAGGCGGTGTGGAGGGGACGGATCACGGGGTACACGTACCCGGACGGGCAGCGTCCTCGTCAGAACTTGGTGCGGCACGCGCGCAACTTTCTGGACGTCATGGACGTCAAGCCGTCGACGAAACGGAGCAAGATGGACCAGGACGACTTCCAGAAGTTCAAGGCCATCATAGACATAGACGGGAACGCGTGGTCGGCGCGACTGGGAAAGTTGCTGTGCTACAACTCGGTCGTGATCAAGGTGACGTACTTGCTTTTCACATTTATGGTTGTTTGCCATCACAATTTTTGTCACGCTCCGCTCATGGCATCTTCACGCGTCGGCGCCGGGGTTGGACAGGTGGAGCCGGAGTACGTGGGATACTGGGAGGTGAGGACCCGGTCGCTTGCAATGAAGGGTGCAACCCCAATGCGCAGCATGATGCCCTAGTTGAAACGCACATCTGACGATAGCGTCTTTGTCGCATTATCATCGACACTACAGAAAGAAATAGAGCCTTGGGTGGTAAGTTGGGTCTCTTCTGCTCGTGAACATTGATCTCAATAGGTCTGACGCCGCATCTCCTCTTGGTCTGGGCAGCACTACATTCCGGTCCAGTCCGACTTTGCCGACCTGGAAAAGACCGTCCGGTACGTCATCGACCCCAAAAACGCGGACGAGATGCGCCGCATCATACACAACGGTCAACAGTTCTGTCGGACGAAGCTGACCATGGAGCAATACACCGTGGACATATTGTGGACGCTTCTGTCGTACGCCGAGCTTCTCACCGGATCGCCAGACTTTTACGATAAGTGGAGGAACGACGGGTCCGCGTACCGGTTGCCAGGGATGGACATGTCGCCGTGGAGGTCGCGGATCGCGTCTGGCGCAGGTTGAAGTGGATGGCTCCGTAGAACGATGACAAGGCGATTCGTCTTGCTCGCAGTGTGCCACGTGAAGGGCAGATATCTGGGCGACGAATTGTGGCTCGCCAGATGAAGGTTGCATATGCAAGTTACTTCGCTTTGACAGCTGTGGTTTACCTTGCAGGGCACTGGTCACCAGATTCTACCACTGGAAGTTATGCCACCATTCAGCAATCCGCTGTTGCATATCACACCAGACCGTTATTTTAGCGGCGCAACTGGCAGAGGCTGCGCACCCTAGAACTTTGCCCCTCGCCTGATGTCATAAAACAGATAACTAGAAGAGGACATTTCGACGCCCTCATTTTTCTACCGATCTTTCACCCCTCAATCGGCTCTTGCCCCCCGCCTGACTGCGGTAGGATGTCGTGGATCAGCCGCTTGTCAAGCACCAGATCATCCTCATCAATATTACTCTCATCTTCCTCCAACATTTTCTTTGGTGCCCAGAACTTGAGCCACTTCCACCTCTCTCTCTCATGAAAAATTTGACCAAATTGCCATCCGATGTCTGCGGTAATAACAAACGATCAGTTAATTCCGGATTCTCTTTCAGTGGACAGTGGAAGCTAGTTATGGCTCTTGTGCAGTCATGAAGCCGGCGCCAACAGCCAGGCAAAAAAGTCCGCAACAAAGTTCAGACCTCTTCATTCGAACGCACACTCAAATAAGTGTCGGTCATATTCAGTGAGACACCACGAGTCTCAATTACAGCGGCACTCCATTTCTGAGTCACGCTTGAAATCGTAGCTTCTCACATCTCAAATGATTGACAGCGCGATTCTTGCCAACTCACACGGCTCAAATTACAACATGAGCGAGAAAAGGGTTTGAACCAGTCCAAGTTTGCACAGTCAAACAATGGAGTCCTAGATAGTCTCTGCGCAGTGTTGAACAAAAGCAAGCGAGACTGCCGACGCAATTTTCGACGGCGACCTTAAGGTAAAACAAGGAGCAAAACATTCAACTTACAGACGTCCTCGAAGGTGTAAACTTTTTGCGAAAATACCATGGCGTTGCTCATCGCCGAGGTGCCTTTGAAGGTAAGGCGAATGCGGTGAAAGTCAACGAGCGAGGACCTGATATCTTGGTGTACATGTCTGCTGGCGGACCAGCCTTGGTCCCTCTTAATCTGCTCGCGCACGTGCCTTTTGAGAAGCGGTGATTTCTCGTTGAGCGTGTGACGAATGTACCACACTCGACGGAAGTAAGGCTTCGGTTCGGGGCGCCATATGGTCGCACGGCTGTAGCTTAGAGTAATGGGCGGTGGAAAGAACAAAACATGGGGAGACTCACGTGCGACTTTGGCTCTAGATTCAATGGGTAGTAAATTCTCCCTTCAGCACCTTTGTCTTTCTCGCCGTCCATGTCAGTCTCCTGGACCTCCATTGCTGTAGCACGTAACGAGGGCCCCATGGATCCCCTTTTGGCGAACAGTTCCTTCCCACGCCCCTTCTCGCTCGTTTTGGATACGCTGCCTTCTTCCGTTGGGGACAGGTTGGAATGTGTCGAATCTTTGTGTGAAGTGGTAGAAGCAACATACTCTCGAAATGTCCTTTCAAGTGGAGTCAAATTGATTGAGGCAATTGCTTTCGACGATGTATTTCATAGTGGTAACGCTTACCCTTGCGAAGGCAGTCGCATGTAGCCAACATTCTCGCTATCTTGGACACTTAGCTGTACCATCGCAGAGACCTCAGCATTTCGAACGGCCCGATTCTTATAGTTCGCATGGTCATTGACGATGCGAAACTCGAGAAATGGATAAGGTGCATTCCGTAGCTCGTGGGTGGCATCTGCGCGGACCAAACTAGTTCGCCTGAATTTCGCTCTCGCATCAGAGCTGTCGATACTTTTGCTTGTGTCCGTCTCAATACTTGCCAGAGACCTAATAGAATTATTCTTCATCCAAAACTGGTATCAATAATGTGAAGAATAATTTGGTTAATAATGTGAAGCCTTGCCGAAATAACTCTGCATTGTAGGGTTACTCACTTGCCCATATACTCCCTTCGATCCTCTGGTGAAGTTGGATGCCTGTCCAAACTGAAGCGAAGCACTGGAACTGAATGTCACACTTGCGCGGGTCAAAACTCGCTCTAGTTTGGAGAAGAAGATGGCCGCTGAAAGGCTATGGAGCAAGGACAAGACATTCGTTAATGTCTGATGAGTTCAGGGGTAACAAAATTGAGACAATTCTTACCTGTTGAACAACAAGCCCATGAATGCAAAAAACGAGCATGCAAACCGAATGGGATAGCAACCTGCCTCATCGCCTGGCGAGACCGTGCCATAACCCACTGCTGTGAACTGCGATTTTGAGAGATGCGATGATATGATATGAGGTTTCGTTGCAGGCAAGACCGAATCCGGCACACAAGCGCACGAGCAATTTTAAGGAGTGCACCTACAGTTGTCCATGAAAGTTCGAATGCCAATTCATAGTAAGATTCCATCTTGGTCCATGAGTCATACAGGTCTAGTCCGCACCTCCTATCGTTGCGAGCCTCGAGCGACACCAAAATCAGAGCAAAGGCAAACACCAACAGGTAATACGAAAGGAAATACAACAAGAGGACCGTAAAGAAAGACGCTTGGTATATCCAGACGATGGAGTCGTTGCCGTAACCATGCATAGAAGAGGGACTCGAAGAAGTTGCCATCTTCTTCTGGGGGTGGTATGAAGAATTGATTCGGTTGCATCTCGATTCGGCTGCGGGCATGGTATTTCCCCCACCAGAAGCCGCCAGCCGAAGGTTGTGAATTGCGCAAGTCTTGTGAAAACTCTCCGTCTCCGGATTCTGAAGAGAAGCGGGGAAATGCACCAGAGCGTTGGCTGCGCGTACTCTCATCGAGACAATTTTTTTCCTCGGTGTCTCCAATTCCTTTCAAACTTTCACGCTCACTGAAATCGATCTCGGGCAAGCTTTCAAGCGCAACTGAATCCGAGGTGCTTCTTCTTTGTACAGGAGTGCTGCTAACGCTGCCTGCAAAGGCGCCAATGATGCTAACTCTTCGCGCTCCGGAATTTTGGTCAATGGAGGCTCTGCTTACAGCACATGAAGGTCTCCTGACAGTGGAGTTGATAACGTCGCTCGGTCTTAGAGTACTCGGTTCGTCTCCAACAGAGGCCCTTCTTTCTTCGGCGTTGCCTGGCTTTGATACAGCTCCCTCGTCGATGCTGTGCCTTCTATTTTCATCGTTAGGGCCCTTTTTTGATGTGAACGAACTAACAATGCTGCCCAACTTCTTCGACACAGCTCTGGCGTCTAAGCTGGGTCTTATATCTTCATCGTCCGTGCTGCTCCTTCTCGGTGATGGTGACGGACCATCCTCGGCAGATGCTTTCCCTGTCTTCGTTCCGACGAAAGAATCAGTGAAGTTGATCGACGTGAACGAGTTGTTTGAAGCAGCCAGTGATCCATCATTCAGACGCGCAACGCGGGTGCGTCTGGTTCGCTTGGTAACTTGCTTCGGCTTGAATTCAAGGCGCTGGTCTGATTTATTCAGTGAGGGCGAGTCAGAAACACTGAAACTCCTGCGTAGGGGGGCGGCAGTCTTCTCCTTGCTGGGAATCAAACTCGAGTGCAGAGTCCCACCCTGTTTTCTGTTGGGGGCACACATATCCAGATCGCTCATGCCGAGAGAGATGTCGCTGATTATGCTTGACATGCTTCCTTGCCTTTGAGAGGAATGTCGTAGATCGTCTACACCAAGGCTCCGATCACTTTCGCCGAGTTTATCGTCCTTGCCACTAACCATTTCGGCTTTCGGGAGAGAGATTTCGCCAATGTCGCTTACGCGGTGGCGATGAGAACGAAGCTCGTCCACTCCAATTGATATGATGTCGCTGGCATCGACATTTTCACCCCCCTCACCATTATCACCCACACCATCGGGGACTTCAATCTTGAGGGTGCTCCCATGGATCGTTGGCCTTTGGATATCAGCAGTTGGGTCCAGGTCAGCATGGTCAATATCACTGACGGCTTGACCAGAACGTTTCATTCCCCCCTCAACTTCAGTCATGTCCTCGTCTCTCAGCTCGTCGGGTGAAGAATCGGAGCACTGAGGCGAACCTTGAAATGGTCCATTTTTGCTTGCCGGTGTAACGTCCTTCGCCTCCTCCCCGGCGCTCGACAATACCCCCTCAATGAGTTTAGATGCAAGGAGTGACACATCTCTACTGTCAGATAATTTCGATGCACCCCCGCCATCATTCGGGTCGTTGGAATTGACACTACTCGACGAATGATTGCTGGCCGTGTCCTCTGATACAATTGCACTTGGTTTCGCATCCCTTACGGCTTCGGCCTCCTCACTCAAATCCCCCGTTTCGATTTCGTCTTTTACCCCCGCACTCAATTCATTCGGCCTTTCGCACCCATTATTTGTTTCCGTTAATTTCCCCTCTTTGTCAAGAGGATAGTCAAAGCTCGCTTTCGAGGCGTCCCGGCCGAAGAAGCGGGAGCTCTCGTCTTCGATGTAACCGACCATGCGAGGGGCTTCGACCGCCTTGCCCAGCTTCGCCTCCCTGGCCTCCCTCGCGGCCTGCCGCTTCGCCCGGGCGGCGGCCTTTGACTGGATCCGGTCCCGCTCGCTCGTCTCCGCCGAGGCGCCCATGTTCGCCATCCTCGATCAAAGGCGGAGCGGGGACGAGAAGTTCTCGGCTTCCGGCTTCCCGCGGCGTGCGGCGTGCGCCCCCAGCCAACCCCGCGCTTCTTGCTTTTTCGGGGTCCGGCGAAGCAGTCCAGGTAAATAAATACCTCACTGACGCGATCAACTTGACTTCAACTGGCTTCGGCGGCGACCCATCAACAAACGGGACGACGCGGGCAGCATGCAGTGGATCGACGACGCGGCGACCTCGCCTCACTATGTGGACTGTGGTGATAGGGAGATCTCGGGTAAGTTCATTGTACCTTTTTAACTTTTTCAATTGTATTATACCTTACGAGATAAACGCACAATTATTAGTAGGATTAGAGTAGGATTCTTGATGTAATTGCCGGCTTTGTTCGGGAAATTATTCAATCAAACAAACAGAAAGGTATGTCCTCCCGTTGACCCTCAACCCTCACCCCTCACCCCTCACCTTGTGTTCAAAGTCAAAGCTCTAAGCTCCTCAACCGGCAATAATCGGCGGCGTCGCCTCCTATGTCATGCACGTCGAACCATGATCGACACAGATCTACACGGGGTGGGCTGGTGGGCGCTGCCTTCCGAGTCCGAGTCCGATCGGGCGTCGTTTCGAATCCACTCGAGGCACGGACGAGGCTTCGACAGGACTTCGAGCTTTGTTAGGGTTTCGGCCGAGGGCCCCCGAAGCCCATGCCAACCACGCGACACGTGCCAACCCAAGCCTCGGACAGCTTCCAGCTCGTGACTTTTGAGCTGATGCTTCTATCGGCCATCGTGTTCCATAGGTTCCAGGATGACAGCATTCGACCGAAAGAAGATTCTGGGCAAGTAAGCAGCCCACACACGGCCACGGCATCGCTGAACTGAACGATAAATCTTGTGTCGCTTGTTCGACCAGGGTTCGACCCTTCAGCGCTGCCCTTCAGCAACATTCAGCAACTCATTCTTCCTTCTCGCCTGCCCGAGATCATGGCCCATAAATGAAGACAGAGATCATCAGCTTGTGGAACGCGAAGCAACGCGCAACGCAACCATAATCATCGTTCAACATGACTGGCAGGCAACTCCGTCGTTCTCCTCGTCTGGCCAAAAAGGCCAAGGATGATACGGCCATAGGTGGATCAAGCCAAGCAATCTGCTCAACCTCCTTACGCCGGTCGCCTCGCCTCCGCCACCCCAACCGCTTGGCTGCCAAGGCTGTGGCCGATGATCCAGCTGCATCGAACGATAATGTTGAAGAATCAGAAAACGGTGCCTACGAGGGTTCAGGGCGTGCATTGAAGTCAGCACCAGGCGAAGAGGAAGCTAGAGATTCCGACAATGTCGCAGAAAAAGCAGTCACCAAAGCATCAAAGAGGCGTGCACGCAAGTCTAGGTCGAAGAAAGCGACGAGTTCCTCCCTCCAATCCTTGGGAGATGACAATGCTACGCGCAGAGAGAAGAGGGCTTCAGAGGGCGCTCTGGCTTCGGCGTCTCTGGCGAGAAAGTGTTCCTCGCACGTTTACAAAACCCCAGTGAAATCGAGAGGGGTCAAGTTCGACTTGGGCCAGAACTCCTTCGCTGAATACGAGAAGGAGAATCCGCCCAGCGCAGTGAAGCATTTGCCTAGAGAAGTCGACTTGACATCGACACTTGTGGCAGACGATGAAACGAGGAGGAACGAGGAAATTTTGGCTGAGTGGGATGATAGCTTCGATGAGTATTCGGACTCTGATGAACAACGCGGAAGGAGAACGAGGAGGACAACGATGCTTGGGAGAAGACTTAGCATGTCGCCCTAATGATTTGGTAATCTTGCGACTCACTGTCTATGGAGGGGCAACAGACAACAGTGTCGCGTACATAGCTGGCTGGCATTGTAGATGGAGAAGGTTTTGGATGGAACGACTTCGGAAGAGCATAGAAGATTAATCATTCGACATCACTCTAGATTATGTATTCAAAGCTTGTCACTAGTTTATCTCTTTGAGCAATGATGGAACCATATTTTCATATCTGTAGGCAATCAAGTAAAAAATGACGGTGTGTGCCAAGCTTGTGTGGAAAAGATATCATACATGAACATTCATCACCGTACAATACCAAGGTGTAGGCGAAGGGTCCCACAACCCAAGCCTCATTACACTCATGCGTGCTCTGGCATCACGCTGACATTGATTCCGTCGAAGCAATCGGAGTTGATCGGAGGGCTCCAGGATCACAGCATTCGACAGCAATAAGGATAAGTATCTGGGGTGACAGAGTGTGACATACTTTGCCCCGTTGTTCACGCGCAGATGCACCCACGGTGCAGTCACGGCATCTCCGAACCGAACAGAAGAAACTTATTCCTTGACCCACGCTTGACCATAGCTTGCTCCACCCGATCCCCTAGAAGCGTGCTAGAAGTACATGCAGCAACAGCAAGCAACATTCGACGACTCATTATTTGAAGGCAGAGTTGATCAGTTTGTGGGAGCAACACAACTTTTATATCGTCAAACATGCCTAGCACGCAACTTCGCCGTTCTGCTCGCCTGGCCCAAAAGTCCAAGGATCGCACGGAAATATGTGCATCAAGCAAGAAGGCTATCTACTCAACCCCCACACGCCAGTCGTCCCATTGCCGCCGCCCCAAACGCTCGGCTGCCAAGGCTAAAGCCAATGATACAACTGCATCGGACGAGAATGTTGAAGAAGCACTAAGCGATGCCTCCAAAGGTTCAAGTGGCTTGGAAAACGAGCCACAATCTTCGTTTGGTAGTCGGCCTCAACAGGCAAAGCCAACATCCTCTAATGACGACGAACTGAATCGTGAGTCTACAATTGACAGCCCATTGGCCAAGGCTAGGCATCCTACCCCTCATCAGTCGAAAGCCAAGTCTCAGCCGGATCCGCCTTCCTCCGGGTACGGAGATGAGAAAGAAAACGCGCCTCGCTCCAACAACCAGAGCGTCAAATTCAACCCTTCCAGCTCACCTGCCAAGTCTCCACTCAGGCCACAACAGGGTGCCGCAGGCTTTGAGCCTTCCAGACACCATCACAAGCGTTTCACGCCTCCTACAAAGAAGAAGTCGGCCACATCTCCACGCAGGCCAAAACCAGATCCAAGCCAGCGTCCCGCGCCTCCTGCCAAGAAGGAGCTATTTACGAAGGAACAGCTCGACTCTGTAGATAAGGTCCTATCCGCCAAAGGCTCGCACTACAAGGTTCTCGACATTCCGACATCTTCCAACGAAGAGGAGGTCAGGCGAGCATACAAACGAAAGGCACTCAAGCTACACCCTGATAAGAATCGAGCTCCGAATAGTAGCGAAGCATTCAAGGCTATCAACGAGGCATACGAGATTCTAAAAAGCCCAAACAAACGACAGAAGTACGACAGAGATAATAATGAGAATGCACAAGCTCCTACAAGCAGCATGTTCTCTCCGGGATCAAGCCACTTCAACACCATTCCTGCCGGGACACCTGTTACCACCCTGAACAACTACGTCACTGGAACCATCGTAAGCTTCCAGAACGGGAAGTACTCAGTCCAGATGGACGGTGGTCTGAGAGTGAGGGAGGAAGAACCTTCAGCTTTACTTCAGAATGTCAATGTTTGCGTTCGATGGGATTGGCATATACTTGGGATGCATGCGAAAGTGGTTTCCTACGATGAAGATTTACGCACTTATGAAGTGAGGCACCTCTATCACTCAAACATTGTGCGCACTATCAGTTGTTGTGGCGTGATTATTCCGCAGGGGACGATTGTGCGTCTCGAGGGACTTTGGCAGCGTCCGGAGCTAAATGGCAAGTCTGGGACAGTGGTAAATTGGACGCAGACGGCCGATGGAACCGGTCGCTATGATGTACAACTATCAGCCAATAACATCGTTCGGGTCAAGATGGATATTGTCCGCTTGTGATAGTGAAATTGTTCGGGTCAAGATGGGTGTTTCATGTCATGTGACAAGATGGATGTGTCCGAGAAGTTCTGCTTATAAGCGGTTTAGGCAGGGCTTCAAAACTCTTCTCGACTTAGAAGTAGAGTAAGACTTTTCATCTCTAGAATCGAAAGGATAATACAACTCTTATACATGATTTGCGGGCCTCAAAAGGGATGGCCCCTCGCCCTGTAAACACATGCGGCCTTATCTTCGTCCCCTTCTACATTCGGCTCGTCCAATATTTCCACGAAAAGTTTTGCATGCTTCCTCGCTCGAAATCTGATGTTTCTTCCAGGGCTGAACCAGAAACGATCCGTCTTGCCAATCGTTTCGCCTGCATTGCGACGGTAGGTCTTGATGATCCAGCCGTCAGGGAAATCAGATCCTGCCAGCCCTGAAGATATCTCAGTCGCGGTGGTGTTCCGATCTCCTGTGGCGAGGCCGATGGTGTTCCGCTTCGGCTTCTTCTTTTTCTTCTCCGAAGAAGGCTTCGGTGACGTGCTTGGGGCGGGTCGCTTCTTCTTCGCGGGGTCGTCTGGCTTTTCCTTCGACGACTTCACTGCATCAGGTGTGGCAGCTTTTGTGGACGCATCGTCGGTGGAATCAGCCCTTGCCAAGGATGCCCGCCTCTCGCTCTTTTCGCCTTTCCGGCCCACCATGCTGGCAGACCTTGGCCCGCTGATCAGACCGGTAGAACCCTTACTCCCACCTACATAGCTCGTGGCCAGACCCGTACCTCCGCCATACGTTGTACCGGCAATGCCGGGGGCCAGGATGCCACAGAACTGGGGGTCAGCAATGTGATTCGAGATCAGCCCGAAGTACCGACCCTCCAAGCTTGGGAGAAAGCACTCCGGGTCAAGGTGCTTCAGGAGCTTCTTGTCAACTCTGGGCACCCGCATTGGGATTTCATCATTCCCACTTTCTTTGTCATCTTCACTGGGTTCCACCCGTGCCGGCTCGCCGCCTTTAGCCTTGCTGCCGCCATTGACGCTTTCGTTAATCTCAACAATCATTGGAGGTTTAGGCGGGACAGGGATATCAGGTATTGCAACAATACGCGCAGGGCCTGGAGGTTGGGGACGGGGAGGCATGCAGTCCATTGGATCTTCCGGGGGCGGGGTGGGCGCCCTTGTCTTCTTCTCTTCGTTTTTGCCGCTGTCGCCACTGTCTCCATTCTCTACGGAAGGGCTGCCATTACCCTCTTCGGTCGTTTCATTCGACTTTTCGTCCGTCCTGCTTTCTCCTTCGCTACCAGCTGCTCCTGTCTCGCTATCTGCAACACCCTTGTCCTCAACCTCCTTTTTCTTTTGCTTGACTTCGCTTTCCTCCATCTCTTTCTGTCTCTTCCTTTCCGCCTGTCAAGAATGTTAAATGAGGGGGAACAGTCAGCAAAGATAAGTGGGTAACAGGATACTCCCGATTTCCAATCTACTTCGTTATTCTCTGCCTCTTTGAAACAAACACACACACCATGACAAAAATTGACCGCCACGGCCAACATTCTTACCTCTCTCTTGGCAATTTGAACCTTTTGGTACTCCAGCATCCGTTCCCACGCCTCCGTGTGCGCGACGTACTTCTCCTGCGCGTCGGTGGCGTCATCTTTGGCCTCCTGGGCGTCCACGATGGCGTCCTCGCGCACTCTCACAGCGCGGGCGTAGGCCTTCCGCTTGGCCACGTGCTCCGGGGGGTACGCGGCCGTGAGCGAGATGGGGATCATGTTCAGGAAGGACATTGGGGCGTGGGGTCGACACCGCTTGCGCGTTCCCGGTGGATGGGAGGGCGTGAAGCAGGGGAGCTCCGAGAGGGTTAGGTCCGGCGATACCCGACGGGGAGGGGTGGGAGCGGGCCCCGAGGAACTGTAAGTGAAAGGAAGTGTTCGAAGCAGGGGGTTGAGGCACAGCTTTGATCAGACATCAGTCTAGCATCATGGAGGCAGACATCACCATCAAAGCAGTTTTTTGGCATTCGTCGCCAAAGTAATTGATCGAACCTACAAGACCTCAGGCAATATCTCGTCGACGTCATTAACGCCACAGAACAATCTATTGGCATGCCAGCCACAAAGCTGCAGTCACAAGCTCCAAGCATTCATGCCAGGAGATGTCGGCAGCACGTTGGACGCCACCGACCCATCGTCCAGGGCGAATCCTCACATTCGTGGGCATAATTGACTGAAATTTGCAGTAGCTCGCGCAGAAGCGGATGCGATCGCGACAGCATCGAGCGCTGTGGAGTCCAACGTCGACGTCTTCCGGAAACTCACCTGCACGCAGCGGGATCGTCGCCCGCGCCCCCCTCGCTTTTGACCTTGGCTTCGGGGCACTCGGGACCAGGCGCGGCTTCGGACGATGCCGCCGTTGCGGGTCCCGACGGGACGGACTCCGGCGCGGCCGACGACGACGGAGCGGAAGGCTCCCCCCCCGCCCCAGAGACGGGTTCCACCCCCGACCCCGCCGAGGAAGCAGGATCGGGAGCGACGTGCCAGGGCGCGGTCCCAAGAGGAACGGGCTCCTGCGCCTTGGTCCAAGCGAAAGCCTGGCCCGAACCGGACCCCGACGCGCCGGACGCGGGCGCCTCGTGGCCGGGGCGCGCCTCGGCCTCCGCGCCGGTGCCAGGAGCCCGCTCGGGTTCCGCGGAAGTCGGCTTCGCCTCCGGCCCCGACGCGAAGGCCTCGGGTTTCGGTCCCGGCTTCGGCTTCGGCGGCGTTGGCTTGCGACGCACCGTCACCCCCAACATCGCGCTCAAGGTCAGGATGGCGGAGTCGACCAGGCGCGGTCCCCTGGGGACCGAACTCTCAGCCCTATCGGGGCGCTCTGCCTCGTCTTTGCCGGCGCCGTTGGCCTCCTCTCCCCCTCCACTTCCGCCGCCGCCGCCGCCGCCACCCTCCTTCGCCTCGGCATCCTTGCCCTCCTTGCTCGCCCCTTCGTCCTTCGACGCGCCGGCGGCCGCCTCCTCCTTCCCCTCTTTCGCGACGCGCTCCTTCGCCCCCCCGTCCCCTCCGTACTCCCGCTTCACTCCCTCCACGTACTCCCGCATCTCCTTCGCGTGTCGCTCCTTGTCCTTCCTCGCCGCCTCCTCGTACGGCTTCTTCTGCTCGGGCGTCAGCGCCCGCCACCGCTCGCCCATGATGACGCCCTGCTCCGCGAACCCGATCGAGGGGAACTCGACCGCCATCTTGGGACGTTGGTCGTTCGTGAAGAAGATGTACGACGATCGGGCTCCTTTCGGCCCCGCGCGCTTTCCCCCTCCCCCCGCGCGATCGCCGCCGTCGCCGTCGTCCGAGGACGTCCCGCTGCCGCGGTGGTGGTCCGCGGAACTCCCCTTCTTGGACCGTCCGTCGGCGGGGGGAGGCTTGGGAGGGGGCGGGAGGGCGCGCCCGTCCCCTCCCCGTCGCTCCCACGCCCGTCGGGGGATGGACGCGTCGGGGGGGTAGTGGAGGTGCAACCCCCCCGCGTCGACGTCGAACATGTCTCCCGCCGTGCGCTCCGTGCTGCTCCCCTGGTGCGGGTCGCGGGCGCGCTTGTCGCGGGTGTACCCTCCCGCCTGCATGGCTTGGGCGAAGACGCGGGAGGGGAGGAGGTAGTACTCTCCGTCCGCGGCCTCGCCCCCGCCCTCCTCGCCCTTCCCGCCCCCTTCGCCCCGCCCCTTCTCTCCCGCCTCGCCCTCTCCCTCTTCCCCTCGCCCCTTCTCCCGACCCTCCTCGCCCCCGTCCGAGCCCCCTCCTCCCGCCGTCACCATCCCCCACTCCCTCCGCGCCTCCTCCTCGGTCTCGACCTCGGGGAACACGCTCGCGGCCGCGGGCGTGGGCAGCATGAGCAACCCCGGGCTTCCCACGGGGGGGACGTGGATCCTCCGCACCGACCGCGCGGCCGCGGACTGCCGCCCGGAGGCGTGGTACGACTTCGAGCGGTGGGCCGCGCTGAGGACCGAGGACGAGGATCCCTTCTTCTTCTTCTTCTTGGACTTCTTCTTGGGAGGAGGAGGATGCTTGGGCTCGTTGGGCTCGGACTTCGGCTTGGATGCGGCCTGGGACTCCGCGTCGCGTTGGGACGCGGGCTTCCCTCCGCCCGCGTTCGCTTCCCCTCCAACGCGGGCCTCGCCGTCGTCGGCCTTGGGGGACGACGCCGCCTTGGCCTCCGACGACTTCTTGCGGGATCCGTACTGCACGGCCATGGGGACGTCGTCGTCGTCGTCGTCCGAGTCTTGCTCCGAGGCCCCCGCGGAGGACCGCGCGTTCGAAACATTAGTATCATTGTTAGCATCGTTGTCGGCGGAGGCGTCGGGCGCGGCCGCCCGCGGGGGGGAGGCGCCGGCGTCGTCCCGCCCCGCGCCTCCCCCCCCGGCGTCGGCCGGCGCGGCGATCGCCGCGCGAACTCCCGCCTCGCCTTCCTCCGCGGCCGACTCCGGGCCCGAGGAGGGGCCGCCGCCGCCGCCGCCGTCCGCGTCGTCGTCGTCGTCGGTCGGCATGCCGTCCTCGTCGACCATCCCGTCCAACGCCGAGAGGGAGCGGGAGAAGGCGAGGATGGACGCCCAAGCGGAGGGGGAGGCCGAGCCGTCTTCGTCGGCCGCCGCGCCGGGGCAGGCCGACGCCGAGGCCGAGGCGTCGTCGCCTCCGGCGCCGGTAGGGCCGGGGGGGAGGAGCGGATCGGCCATGGCGGCGGCGGCGGCGGCGATGCGGTCCCTGCTGCGGAGCCTCCGCCGATCCGCTGGGGTCTAGGTCTGGGGGGATGGCGAAGGTGGCGGCGATGGCGTGGGCGTCGCCTCTTGGCGGCCTTGGCTGCGGAGCCTCGGCTTGGCGACACAGCGAGGAGGAGGAGCGGGTGCGATCTTTCCTGGCGGTGGTGGTGGTCCGCCGGCCGACCAAGAAGGCCGACGACGACGCGGCGGCGCCGCGGCGAAGCGCCCATCATCTTGCCGCCGCGTTGCCTCGGCGGAAATATTGAGTGGGAACTAGGGGGCGCATTTAAAACTTTTGGCGGGCGCCAGCAGTCTTGTGGCGGAAGGCCGATTGATTCCACGATGGGAATCCGTACGAAACAAAAAGACAATGCATTTTCAGCGTATTTTGGCGTATGAGACAAAAATGCGACTGCGATTTATTTGCCAAATAGTCCTGAAACGATCGTTTAGCTGTCCGTGGTTTAAGATGCCTTCCGAGATCGAATTGAAAAACGTCCGTCCCTCGGAATCCCCTCCGAAGTCGCACGCTTTCGCGATCGCGCCGACGCGCCCGCCAAAAGCTTGGATTTCCGACGGTAGCCCAAGCTTCGTCGAATCGTGCGCGGGTGGCGAGCGGGAGAAGGCCAGACCACATGACATGACACATCCCCCCACAATCACAGAGGAGGGTTACGATGCCCAGGTAGTTAGCACGAGCAGTCAAAAGGCCGAACAAGAGCGCCTGTCCATAGCGCTGACAAAGTAAGAAGGCAAAGCACAGCACATTGGTGACACTCACGGGGGGGAGGGACTATCAATGATAGCAGCTAACAAAACTGGTTAGGGTGTCAACAGAAATAGCCCACGCACAAAGTCAGTCCTTACTTCCCTGGAAAAATTTTGGTCATGCACTTGCACGCAGCAAGGACTGACCAGAAACGTATTATTAGATTTATGGTGCAAGTCTTTTGTACGTTCAAGAACGAACGATATGGACGAAAATCACCAACCTCTAGTCAGTTCTCACGCACAAAGTCAGTCCTTAAGAGTCCTTACTTCCATAATCCTCTTTGCGATGCTCAGGACGGCTTGAAAAATTCAACAAGTTGAATCGTAGTGCTGAGTTTAGACCTATCAATACAATACAGTCTTTGCCATTCTAGCATTGCCCTTGGGTGCACCCATTTTGACACTGTTGGGAGGAGGAGCGCGTCAGGAGCAGGCGACCCGCCACAAGAACCTGTCGTATCCACAAGAACGGGCACCTGTCGTCTTGAGCTTCTGCTAACTTAAACTTGCAGCTGCTACGTAAAAGTTGAAAATACAAACATGTCTCTCCAAGCTTCAAAAGGTTTTGACAATAAGTTGAGATTCGTTGTGGTAGCCCATAATGGCGACTGGCCGGCAGCTTCTTTTGGGATGACGCGCGAGTCGCAAGGGCAAAGACTGGCGCGGGTGACAGGTTTTTTTGTGGCGGGCTGCAGGAGATTTCAACTGAAAAATGATGGGGTGTAGGGCAGACATTGCGGCCGGTTGCAACGTGTGCGCGTTGCTTGAAGATCACTTCGCCCAATACAAATCAGTCCACCGCGCGAGAGGATCAAACTCTTCTTCTACACTCCCATCTTAGGGGGAATTATTATTGGCATAGACACCCATCATGTTTTTTTTTTCAAGGCAAAATCGTGTAGTGTCAAAGAAGAACAAAACATGTCTCCTAATTTCAACCGACTGGTAACGAACTGATCGTAGCTAACTGAATTCCAGCCAAGCGATTATTTTCTTTCTTGCTATTGCTTTTTGTTTGACTCTCGATGAAAATTGGCACATGTTATAACTATGTCAAACAAGAACATCATTAGTGTTTGAAAATATACGAGGATATTTGCGTCAGACGAAAGCTTCAAAAATGTGAGCGGCCGGTGTCTGACGATATTTAGACATGCCAGGCAAGAATGTTTTGTTGCTTGTCTATGGCATACACCAAGATACAATTTTTCTCATAATGTCTTGACTGGGTTTCGTGATGTAGTTTAAATTATCGTGTTATCGCCACACTTTTTGAGATGGAGGCATTTCACACAAATGCTTCTCTCGTGGGCATCAAAACGCAATTATAATTGCCAACCACTTTCTTATTTGCAATCATAAGGAGAAAAAGATACCCTAGAAGGGATGGGGTTGCAAAAGTGGTCGCCATCGGAGAGTGCAACACAGGAGGCGAATCGCTCGATTTTGGCATGGTCCTACTTCAAGGGGACTGCTCATCGGGGATGACCATGCTCGGAGGTCCAATTCTCTATGGCGACGACAGCAGGGAGGCAAGGGCGCAGCGCTGTAAGGCTGGACGGTTCGGCGGTCCGATTGAAGACGCCGCGTTGGTTTGGCCGCCGATGATAGGCTGTGAGGTCGGCGGGTCGGCGGCCCGATCGAAGACGTCCCGTCTGTATGGCCGTCGAGGATCGATGTTCGTGAAGAGGCAAGTCGGAAGCACGGCGGAGATACGGCGAGGATGCTCGAGCCTGGACGTCGCGGCGGGGAAGCGGCGAGGCGGCAATCACAGCGGAGAGGAGGCGAGGTGGTTCTAGCCACGACGACGTGACGTAGAGGGGCGGGCGCGGCGGCGAGGCTGCTCGAAC
>JALLPA010000049.1:0-25306 GCA_036939895.1 Thalassiosira exigua
TTTGTTGTTGGGAGGGTGACGCGAGGAAATATCGCTGAAGCACGTCGGACGCGGAACGAAAATTCTCCTCTCCGTAACATGAACAGTGAAAGAAGACCCTCCTCCTCGCTCTGTAGGTTAGGTCATCGCCATCGCAGTATTCTTGCTCCTCCTCTTCGTTCGCCGCCCGGCGCCACCCCCCCCCCCCCCGACATGGACGGTCTACCAAATCAGCGGCGGGCCGAGGCATCAAACTTTAGACGACTCGCCCCTCGCTCATCTATCAGCATCCCGCAGCCGTAGCTTGCGTTAGGTTTCTCAGGGGGTGCGCCTCGCTCGTCGGCTAACAGGATTCGAAGATGCACCGACCTACACCGATCATGGAATCGCTCCCGACTGATCTACTTGCCCTCTCGCTCTCGTACCTCGACTACCGCCACGCGGTGCGCATGGCATTAGTCTCGAGGAGATTTCGCGCGTCGATCATACCTGACGGCGATTGGGTGAATGCGGCGTATGGGGCGACTGCGACTGTTGCTACTACAACTGCTGATTCTGATGCAATCTCCAGCAGCGACCAGACGGTGCAAGACTTCTGGCGATCGCTATGCAAATCGACATTTCACATGGACGACGAGCGCTTCTTAGAATGACAGAGCGGGGGAAATGTCTCGTGCTGGATGGACATGTATAGGATACTCCACGAGTGGAGTAAGCGCGAGGGATTTTACGTGCTTGAGCAGGCGTCGCCTTGGGGACTGCTTTGCTTGCTTCATTTAGAGAAAGGCAAGCTCGTGGGAGAGGTGCTGACTCCGACCGCATTTCAGGAGCACTCACAACGGTTGCGGGCAAGAGGAGATTACAGGAGTGACGGATTGTTCGATAGGGAAGTGTTCTTCGAGGCCAAGTTCGGTAAGGGGGGCATGTTGAGGAATGGATCCGTTTGTGGCGGAGAAGATGCTTGTTCAGTGCTGAGTGAGGAGATGCTTGGCCAGGATCGCCTGGACGTGGTTTATATGGCAAATGATGTCTTCAACCAGGGACAGCCCCTTCATTCAACAGCTCGTAAGTCCAGCGAGAACAATATTGCTCTTATGATGGAAGGGGAGCTTAGAGGCCCTGATGATGATGGTTCGGGACGAGATGCGAGAAGCAATTCTGTCAATTCAAGATGGTGGCCTCTCCGACAGCTTCAGCGCATTCGACATCGATTAGTTGATCGCAGACTACGGCCACCTTCCGATCTAAACAACTTGACGTTTTTCGCGCCGGGTCTCGATGAGTTGACGGGGCAGAATCCTCTCGCAGACAGCATGGTTCGGCTTTGGAAAGCCCAGAACCGCACTCACAATATATTTGGATCTGAGATTATTCAGTCAATGTGGGACTTGTTGCACAATGATGATTTTCAGCGGGGCATGAGCATCCCAATGATGCTGAACTTTCAATACGTAGACGGCCCATCCCAAAACAAAGATATTCGGATGTCGGAGAGCATGCCGGTCATCCGTCCGGGCTTGTATTGCGGCACCTATCATCCCGAAATGTATGGCAAGTATTGCAACGAAATTCTCCTCCTGGAGTATAGAAAGTACGATGTTCGTCAGTCTGGCGTATGGGATCGAATACACGCAGAAGTGTTCAATTCGCAAGAATCAGACGAAGCGTTACGTCGAACAGAGGCACTGGCGGAAGAGACTGGGAATGATGAAGTCGTCTTCGTAATCGGGCGAAAAGTTACCGGAGATATGCACGTTCCAGCCGGAAAGTCCACCTTCAGTGCCCTTGTGCACCCATTGTTTCCGAATCCAAATCCAGAGCTGCCAGATATAAGAACCGCTCAAAGCAGTGACAGTGGAGAAGATTCGATGTTACAAGTCATTCGTCAATGGCACGGATTTGGTACGGTGGCCTATCCAATCTTCCAACAACCCTCGACCAAGCCCGGCATCCTATTGCAACTCGAGAACGATTCGGATGGGAATCACAGGTTTGGTTTTTTGTGGGACAGGGAAATGAACGAAACGATGGTTCTCAAGTGGCTCCCGATTCAGGATAGATACCACTGGTTTCATAAATAGATTGGATAATAAGTTGGTTGCTGTTACATTTATTCTCCACCATGTCATTGCCCCAGTCCATCCACCGTCCCACCACATCGAGTACCTCACCCGGGCTTAGCCCTATCCTCGTCATTGTCAAGGGTATCCCAATTCACTTCATCGTTGTGGCTGTGCACAAACACAATCATTCTTTCCCCATCCACCACTGCATTTGGCTTGTAAGCCAGAACATTTGTCTTGTGCTGCCTGCCCTTCCCTATTTTACCCTCGGATCCATGAATATCAATCTAGTTAGAATGCCCACACAGCCGCAGGCAGGCGTTTCCAGCAGCAGTTTTAAACAATTTCACACTGGGGTAGGGCCTCCAGCATGCACAGGCCACAAGGAACACCAGAACTGGAATAAATAGCCTCTAAGCGATCTATTTAGGAATTCCAAGGGATTCAGAACTTCACAAAAATATGTCAGAATTTCAAAAAGGCCCAATGGGATTTATGCCCCGAAACCGTTCCGTTTTTCAACAAGTGAAAATATCTGGCCCGAACTTCAAAATCTCAGCATAGGAGCACAGCAAGCAACACCTCCAAAAAGAGGCGGATGCCTGTTTCGAAGGATGCAAAACCACAATTGCCAGCCAGGTCGGCTTGTGCAGATCCCTCTCTCCCAATCTATCACAACCTTGAGCTTCTCATCCTGAAGATGTCCCCAAAGGCATATTTCATTCAAGTCAAGAGCTTCCACAACTACTGAAACTCTCCCTTGTCCATCCCAGATGGAATCTAATCCATACTTGGACTTGGCCTCAAGTTCTGTGTCAAGAAGCTTAGACCTCTGCGGCAGGTGAACGAAACTTGCAAGAGACTTGAGCGGAACATGAGACGAACCAGCTCTATATTTCCAATTCAACACTTCAGAGGACCAGGAGTTATCTACATCCCAGAGCTTTACATATCAGCAGCGACTGGGAGCCCCCTCCACATATCTGCCCAAAGTGAAATGTGCCCTCCGCAACTTTCTTGGAGGCCGCCTGCAACAGGTCAAGCATCTCCGTCCTCAACTACGTTCAATAGGGTCTCATGTGTGAAATGATCGTACACCACCACTTCATTGTGATCGAGGCAGACAAAAACCTTGGCATCTGCATCCTCCTCCTGGACAACTACATCCTGTGAGGCATCTGAGAGCATCTTGGGGACGATTTGGTCTACAAACGACTGAGCCTTGAAGAAGCCAAGAACCTACGAGAAGAACTACTCCACCAACTATAGCAGTACCACCAAAAATTGTATGACAATCACATCATCACCAAGGCTGAGTCAACCTACCTCCAGCATATATGTGAGCAGATCCTTACCCTATTTTCATGCTTCAGGATGACCCTGAAGGTTCACAAAATACCTTGGAAGATGCAGTCAGTGTTATGCTGTGCCAGCAGCTTGATGAATCACTTGAGCTGCTGATTGGGCTACTGGAACCAAAACCTGAAGTCGTTTGTCCCGACCTGCATCCACAACAGAGACCAGCTCCTCAACCAGCTCTGCAAGCTTGGGCCTCTCCCGCCTGGATCCGAGCGCTTCATTGTCAATGACATTGCAATGTACACAAACATTGACACAATTCATGACATCCAAACCATCAGCACATGGTTTGACTCCCTTTCCAACTGACTCCATGACAACTTTCCTTTGGAATCTATCAAGGAGGCCATGGAGTTTGTAATGGAAAATAACGTGTTCACCTGAAGCAATATGTATCTTGGGGAAGGTACGATGGGTACAATTTCACTTTCACAAGAAATGCTTCCTGCTGCCTACCTATGATGCCTACCTCCTCATCCTTTGACGTTTCATTGACGTTATCATTGGCATTCACATCCCGCAGCCTTGCCTTTTTGGGGGGTGACACTAATTTATGTCCAAAACACGACAGTAGAAAGCAAGGGGTTGGGAAGAGGCAGGCAAAAACAATAGCTCTTGAAGCCTCTTCCTGTCCCACCAATTGCTTTAAAAAACTCTGGTAAAGTTAGTTACAGAGTCGTTTTGACAACAGCTTCAGTTCACCAAGTAAAGAATGCGACAGCTCCTAACCTTGACGTTTGACCTCCTGGACCTGTCTATTGCCTCACCGATCAGTTGCAGCACAAGGTTTTCGTCTCAAACGGCACTTAAATTGCTTTGTGAGAAGGATACATATGAGTCAGAACTTTGTGGTTCGATCCAGTTTCATTACGAATCACTGTCTGCCAAACTTAGTCTTTGGCAAGAAAATTATATGTTACCAAATTGCGAGTCGCGAGTGAGTTGCATGGATTTTCAACTCATGAATTTTCTCATATTTCCCCATGTTCGAGACAACGGACAGACAAGCATTATTTCAGGTCGGTGGATTGAATGGATGGTGAGTTGGAACAATTTCTCCTTTTGCTCCTCAGACATCAGAAAGTGGTATCAAATTCTACCAAATGACTTAAGGAAGTCCCACCTAAAATATTTCATCTTGGTTTCGGAAACCATGGTGTCAACTAGAAAATCTCACTAGGTGCTTTAAGTTTTCTACTTTTTACCTGGGACAGTTGAAAGTTGAGGTCAGCTATGATACTTTGCATCTCCTCCTAATTGCTGTACACAAAATTGAAATCTCACAAAAACGTTGGTTTGTGTATCATTTACATACGATTGGAACTTTGTGGAGAAGTATTTCTTATTATGTTGAAACGTAAGAACATCAGGAAAACTGTGTCACAAGATAATATTAGGAGGCCTAAGAGTTTTTTTCATAATGTCGTGACATCATCATGTTGATATCTTATGTTAACATTTGTCATTTCAGATCTAGATTTAATATAATATACAATCATTCTGAAATGTATTAGCAGTATTTGGTGAACTTACAGAGTTTCTAAACTAAATTCAACAAAACACAAACACCTGAACTATGGGTAATTTTTCTACATCTGTGAAGCATCTCTACCTAGGCAAAAATGTCATAGACCTTGCAGGTAATGACTCAAATGGAGATACCCCTTTGAACTAAAATGAAACAAATTTGGACATGTTTTAGAAAACAATCCAGGCACTATGTTCAGGACAGCCAAGAAAGCATAGGAAACTGATCCCTGGATCCAAACTAGCGTTTCCAAAGATCTCTGAAGGAATTCGTATTCGTTGTTGTGAAGAATCATACAATTGACCTTGTGGACAACCGCTCTGTTGCCTGAATCTCCTGGTGATTGTTGAAAACAAGCTACATCCATAAGGATGTACAGCTACAGAGTGACACACAATGGGATTCAGTATTCATGGAAGAATGCCAAGCAAACTTGCATGTGGGGCTAAGGAATGTTTTGGAACACTTCTGAAGCAACGGTTGTATCTGGGGGCTGTCGTAGAGTACGTCCTTTACAATGCTAAAAAATGATGGCTCACTTGGATGGATGTGGCTGAGAAATAATCTGTTTGATTTGCATTGTTCAGGCATAGAATGATGAATTGAAGGTTGGTAGAATGTCATGGGAGCTCTGAAAGCTTACCTCTAGCCTTGAGCAAGTATTTTGAAACATTTGGAAGCAACATGTATCATCAATTATGGTGAAACATGCCATATATAATGGAGAAATTGACTCAAATGGCTACTCCTTTGATGAAATGATGACGTAGTCTGATCAGGCTGTTGGATAAAAACTTATGTAATGTTGGTTGGTAGACAACCAAGAAAGCTCGAGAAACTCATCCCTGGATCCCAACTAGTGTTTCCACAGATCTTTGAAGGAATTCATGTTCATTGTTGTGAAGAATCATATAATTGGACTTGAGGACAAAGGCTCGGTTACCTGACTCTCCTGGTGCTTGTTGAAAAACGAGCTACATCCATAAGGATGTACAGCTACAGAGTGACACACAATGGGATTCAGTATTCATGAAAGAATGCCCAGCAAGCTTGTATGTGGAGCAAAGAAGTGTTTTGGAACACTTCTGAAGCAACGATTTTATCTGGCTGTCACGGAGTACATCTTTTACAATGCTAAAAATGATGGCTCACTTGGATGGTTCTTGCTGAGAAATGAGCTGGTTTGATTGCATTGTTCAGGCATAGAATGATGAATTGAAGGTTGGTAGAATGTCATGGGAGCTATGCAAACTTACCTCTAGCCTTGAGCAAGTATTTTGAAACATTGGGAAGCAACATGTCTCATCAATTATGGTGAAACATGCCATATATCATGGCGAAATTGACTCAAATGGCTACTCCTTTGATGAAATGATGACGTAGTCTGATCAGGCTGTTGGATAAAAACTTATGTAATGTTGGTTGGTAGACAACCAAGAAAGCTCAAGAAACTCATCCCTGGATCCCAACTAGTGTTTCCAAAGATCTCTGAAGGAATTCGTATTCATTGTTGTGAAGAATCATACAATTGGCCTTGAGGACAAAGGCTCGGTTACCTGACTCTCCTG
Source organism: Thalassiosira exigua (assembly GCA_036939895.1). Taxonomy (NCBI): domain Eukaryota; phylum Bacillariophyta; class Thalassiosirophyceae; order Thalassiosirales; family Thalassiosiraceae; genus Thalassiosira; species Thalassiosira exigua. Next base: position 6,498 of record JALLPA010000049.1, read on the forward strand.
GTGCTTGTTGAAAAACGAGCTACATCCATAAGGATGTACAGCTACAGAGTGACACACAATGGCATTTGGTATTCATGAAAGAAAGCTAAACAAACTTGCATGTGGAGCTAAGGAATGTTTTGGAACATTTGATTGGTTTTGATCATGTGTGGATCACCTTTGTACAGAGAGATCTACAAAAATATCATCGGAGATTTCCGTTCTAATTTACTAACAAAAACTTTACCTAAATGACGCTGCTTTTGCTCGCTCAGCCGCTGAACTTTGTCCTTCCATAGTTCTCCCCCAAATCACTCTACAACTTCTGCGACAGCATGTACGTCTGCCTCAGTGCATGCTGCCTATGTACATGTCATCTCGGCAGTCGAAGCACCTGCTGTTGCCGAGAATGATCGGGGAAAAGTCAAGAGATTGGGCTGCATTGTTGTAATGATTAATTGCAGCAATTGGTGCAAAACGTATTGTGCGATGCCTTCTCTCTCCCGCTGCACACCACACACACACAACATGACAACATGCGAGGACACGTGATGACAGACACCAAAGCACGCGCAGAAGACGCATGCACTCGCGCCAGTGAGGCGCCACAAAAAAAAATTCAGCAGCGAATGTCGGCAGAGGTCCATTGAAATGGAGTGGCTGGCGCGCTTGCTATATATGTAGGAAAAGTATATTACCCTGTAGCGGGTAGAGCTTCATATACTTTTTTTGGATAGGATATGATCAACACAGGATCAAAACCAATCACTTCAGAAGGAACGGTTGTATTTGGCTGTCATGGAGTACATCATTTACAATGCAAAAAAATGATGCCTTACTTGGATGGTTCTTGCTGAGAAATGAGCTGGTTGGATTGCGCTGTTCAGGCATAGAACGGTTAATTGAAGGTTGATAGCATGCCATGGGAGCTCTGTAAACTTACCTCTAGCCTTGAGCAAGTATAGCCAATTGACTACTCTTCTGAACAAAACATTATGTAGTTTGATCAGAATTTGGGCAAAGATTGATGCAATGTAGGTTTATAGAAAACCAAGAAAGCAAACAAAACTTATCAATGAAACCCAACTAATGTTTTCAAAGATCTCAGAAGCAATGTGTATTCATTGTTGTGAAGAATCATACAATTGGCCTTGTCGACAAAGGCTCACGGCTGGACTCTCCTGGCTGAAAAATGAGCTAGGTCCGTAGGGCTTACAGACTGACATAATGAGCCCAGTAAACATGGACGAAAGCTAAACACATTTGGATTTGGTATTAAGGAATATTTTGGAACACCACAATCAAATGTGGCAGAAGAGCAAAATTCGCTGCACAAAGTCATGCTCTGATCTTGACTTCAATACCAAAAAATACGACAAAATAACAGCAGTTTGGCTACTACTATTTCTCTAGAGGCTCAGCAATATCAGAAACGGACATAGCTAAGCTTTTCTGCTGCCTGATACCAGAAATATTCAAAACTTTCAATGGGTTGTAGCTTTCAAAATGAACCACGTTTACTTACTGTCACTTAGTAAAAATTGTCTCAATCATGTAATATCTAATACTTAGGATGTCAAGGCTAATATCCAGACTTCGCTACCGTTGATCAATAACCCTTACATATTTCTCCTGGCACTTCTCTCTGTCCTTGATTGCCACACTCTTGATTGCGCCGTCCGGGGCTCTATCAGTGCAATGCCACTGACAGAAACACAGAGAACAGCTGCAGAGCCTTGTTTCTGCGACTTGGCTAATACAAAATATGGAACCTGCTCTTCGACGGCGCCACTCACAATGGAGCTACCGTACAAACATTTTGTCATTGGCAAGGGTCGGCAAGTGTAGCACCATGTCGTCGAAGAGTACATAGGTAGATGAGTGATCGGCTCTCAGATTTCGGACATCTACGTGGTGGGTCTGCTGATGCACTTGTTTCCCACAGAGCGATGAGTGGTGAACGACAACGGTACTTCTTTCTCTTGGTTGCACTCAGATTGTCGTGAAAAGTGAAAAGATTTCGAACGCGTAGCTCATCCGACGGTGTAAATGTTCGAGTCGAACATCGACGCGGACGTATTACCCTTGTACATCGAGCTAAGCTGTGCGTCCGGCGCTAGCTTCTTATCGCTGCCCTGTCTTTCACCGGCTCGAGACCTGTCCAGCGAAAAAATATTCGAGCCGAACATTGACGCGGATGCGTAGCTCGTTGGCATAGGGTTAAGCTGTGCATCTGAAGCCTGCTTCTTCTCGGCGCCCTCAAGTCTTTCATCGGCACAAGACCTTTCCAACGTCTCGCGAAGTTGCATGTTTTCCTCCTCGAGCTTCGAGATCACGCGCTTCAAGCTCGCGATGAAGCACTTCTTGCGGTCGCGCGTCATCTTGGCGTGCATCCTGTTGCGTTCTCGTCTGTTGTGCCGACATAAATCGAACGAATGGCAGTGAGAGCGAAGTCGTTATTGCATGTAGAACACCATGGTGTCGCTAATACATACCTGAGGGACTCTAGCTCGGTCTTGGTGAGCTGCTGCGGCTTGCCCTTCTCGTCGACGTAAACGCCCGTCTTCCAATTGATGTTGGACTTCCCCTCGTTTCCCGGTCCTCCGACCAAGGTGATCTGGCCCTTGATGTTCAATTCCATCGGGGGCGGACTCGGGTCCTCGCCGTCGAGGGACATGAATCGCTTCCGCTTCCCGCTGACCAGACAAGCTCCGAAGGTCGATTCGCGCGAGGAGGAGCTGGAGCTCGAGAGGCCGTCGCCGTTGCCCGCTGCGGCCGCGGGAGATCCCGTCGAAAGCCCCAGCAATATCGAGGCGACGCTGCACTCCTTGATGCTCTGCTTCAGGCGCCTTCCCTCTTCCTCGAGCTCGTTCACTCTCGCCTTGAGCGCCTGGAGCTGCTCCTTCTTCCGGACTCGAGTCATCTTCGCGTGCATTCTGTTTCGCTCGCGGTTCCGTTGGACGCGATCGTCGTAGTCTCCTTCGACGTCGGAGCCGCCGAAGCTACCCTCGCTACCGTGTGATTGTTGGCTCATGGCTGCAACAACTTGATATTAATTACCAGCACCCTTTTCCACTTCCGTCTTCGACAGCCGATCTATGCACTGTCTTCCTCGACCCCGCCACCGCCAACTGCTATCGTACCCATCCTCTCGTTAATTCTGCTTTGTCATTAGAATTGCAATCGTATTTTTGCTCTGCTTGTTCGTCCCAAAGCGATGAAATTGCCTAACAATAGGTACCGCTACGGACGCCGCCAGTATCGTACCTACCAAACCCCCGTGACAGCAACATCATGGTCCGTCATTGTTCACGAGAAGCAACGGCGACTCTTTCCACCGCGCCCGCGCCCCGCCGGCCCCCCGCTCCCGCTTCCTTCGAGAGCAAAGCAGGGCAGGCGCATCTGCCACATGCATGCAAGATAGAGCAAAGCTGGGGAGTACGCTTCCGTCGTCTGCAACGGCACGTGTTGCTCCACCTTCTTTCCGCCCGCGCCGCCCGTGCGTGCGTGGGAGGAGTTTCACCAGCTTGCTATCTAGCTTTTTGGGAACAGTTGCCATGGCCCTCGTCGTGCGTCACATGAGAATCTTTTCCGACGTTGAGAACCCCAAGATGCTCATAGGAATTCGTAGCATACGCACGGAAAGTCCCATGTTGAAGACAAAGACAGGAGGATCCCCGTTTTGGCGATACATACAGACACGTCGACGTCAGCAGCGATAATCCTGTTAATCTTGACGTCAGCATCAACTTTCTGAAAATGCCCACGAGCCCATGCCATGAAGTCGATGTTTTTGGCCCACGAGAGCGGGCAAGTGTACGTCGAGCCCGCCGCCCGCCGCCCGCCGCCCGCCAACCAAACCGGACCCAGTAATAACGCCTGTGTAACAATGGTAACAGATGATGTAACAAAACATTGTCATTGATATCCACTCTCCACTCCAGGACGACGACTGCAGCTGCAGCAGCCGGCGCAGCGCTAGAAGTGCAGCGCGCCTTCCCGCCCCGGCCGGGCGACCCATCCCCAGAGTCCCTCAGTCGCTCGCAGTTCCAGCGCGCCACTTCCAATAATGGCGTCCACTCTTGGCCTTTCGGGTCTTCTACACGCCGGCCGTCGCGGCGTCGGCGTCCCATCAAGTGCCCATCACTACCTGCGCCAACAGCTGCGCCGAAAACATCAAGTCCGAGTCATCCTCATCCAAGATCTCCCCGAGGGCCAAAAGCGTGGAGTGTACGCCGGGGAAGTGCACAACGTTGCCGCCGGCTACGCGCGGAATTATCTCATCCCCAAGAAGTTCGCGGTGTACGCTTCTCCCACGAACTTCGAACGGTGCGGAATGGTCGATCCAGACATCGCGTCGAAGGAAGAGGCGTCTCACATGATTGGCGAAGAGGAAAACGAAGATTTGAAGGCGGCGGATTTGCTGAGAAGGTACTTGAGGAATAAGACGGTGAAAATCATTCGGAACGTCGACCCCAACCTTCCCACCATGTGCCATCCGGGACACGTTTCTGCGAAGAACCTGCGTGATAAGTTGTCCAAGCAGCTCAAGATTGATTTGGAAGATCACGAAACAATTCACATCCGACGTGAATCGGTTGTTGGCCTAGAGGAAAAGGAAGAGAATGAGCTGATGGAATTGATCAAAAATATGGATGAGGACGACTTCGTGGCCAAGACACAGACTAATCTTGGCGGTGAGACTGACGAAGAAGAAGGAGGTCATTTAACAGCAAACGAAGAGGCCAGTGATGGTGATGATTCTTTCGAGAGCCAAGATGCATCGGAAGAGTCAAATATTGAAGCAACTGCAACCGCAGGTGAGGCTGACACTAGCGCACCGAAGGACTGTGACACAAAGCTTAAGCAACTTGGAGAATACGTGGCGAAAATCACACTGGCTGGGGGATACATAGTTCCCCTCAAATTCCAGGTCGTTAGGAGATAGGTAACAAACCAAAACATGAACTTCGGGGGATTTAGCACGGCAGGACATGGAGGAAGTCCTAAACTTAGCGCTGTTACTTTGGGGGAGTTGAGCACTGGAGGAATTTATTCCAGGCCACAAGGAGGAAATAAATCAAGAAATGTAAGCCTGTTCGGGAATATTTAGCATGCTGAATATGTGCGACAGATTACCAGAGAAATCAATATTTTTTGAGTTACCGTCTACATGGTATTTCTCACTACATTCAGATGCGCTTCACTGCCACCAAAGAGTGTGCTCAATACGAATGCGCTGCTTAGCAATATTTCTATTTCCCTATCTCCCCAGTCATCAGTTGGCATGTTCTGGCGCGAATAAAGATGGCGTTTGGTGAGCACGTTAATGGATCAAATGAAGCATAAGAAAGCACCTAGCATTCACGAGTCAGCTCACCTGCATGAATTGGAATAATTCATCAAAACCCATCTGTTGTAACTCATTGCTAAAATGCACCAAAAAGGACGCGCAGACATAAACATGAAAATCCTCAAATCCACCATCGCCCTCACTGAGGTAGGTATCCCACAGTCTCATGACGCACGAAAGGCGAAACTCCCGCAACAGCAGGCAATTCATCCACTTGAAGGCAAACTGTATGAATTCAATGCCAGTGTTGCGCAGGTGGGCCGCTAAATCCACATCGATGCGGTTGACCAGCTCTTCCAGGTGCATCACCATGCGCTGCATCCCCGGCTGATCCGACGTGTAATGGTCCTGAATCCCCGCGAGGAGGTTGGTGAGGCACCAATAAGTGTCCGCCTCCACCTCCTCCAGCATTCGATCCGTGACTTCCCCCATGACCTCCCCGTCCAAGCAATCCCTCCCCTCGAAGTAGCCGCTCAGGAACACGGCGACGAGGGGCGTGGCCAGGTCGTTGATCCCCTGGACGTAGCTGCTCGCGGGATGTCGCATGGCCCAGATGTACAGCAGTCGGCTGAGGCACCGTCGGACGCGGTCGTTGTGGAACAGCGGCACCTCGGGGGCGGTCCGGGGCACGTCCACCAAGACTTGCCGCAGCGTCTCCTGCTCGGAATTCGTCCGCGTGTCGTCGGGTATGTCGTAATGCTGTCGTATCGCGTCCTTGTATTCCCTCCGCCGGCGCTGGAGCGTCGTCGCGTGACGGGACGCGTTGGCCGGGAGGTATCCCAGGAGGATCTTCCACACCTTGGGGCGATGGTGCGGCGGGATGCCGTTCCACGCGAGCTTGCGCAGGTCGCGGATGGGTATTATGGGCGAGGCCAGCATCGATTCGAATTGCGTTTCCCGGTAAGACTTTGGGACGGTTGTCGCGTTGGAATCTGTCGCATCTGGTTTGGACTCTGCTGATGCCACGGGCAATTGCGATTTTTCTGCGGATGCAGCTTTGGCCGAATGAAGAGAGTTTGAGCTATCGCTTTCATCGTCCTCGTTTTCATCAGGCAGAGGTGGAAAGGCAACCGCTCGGAGATGCTTTTTGGTGCCGCTCCCTAAGCCTGAGCTAGCACTTCCAGCTCTCGGAGTTGCTCTACCGTCAGCCAAATTGTCTGACGAAGAGAGTCTATTATTTCTTGAGCCGTCATCGCTCGCATCGGATTCACTTTTCGATCTCGCCTCGTTGCCAGGGGCAGGGGTTGCATCATTGTCAGCGCTCGTGTACGGATCGTCCGGCAAAGTCGGGGTCCCCGGGGCCGTCGAGGGCGACACGAGATCGTCGTCCGAGTAAGCGCTCCGGAATGTCCGCCGTAAAAACCCGGGCAGACCGCGGGGTTGTTGCGACGAAGACATCATGTGTGGTTGCAACTTCAGCGGGTGAATCCGAGGTGTGAGTTGGTTTATTTGCCCGTCAGGAAAAGACCACCTGCACTGTGTCTGCACGATACGATGAATCTGCGGTGACAACGGACGATCAATTGCGTTGCCGTTGGGATATGTAGGGAGAGAACACCCGGTTCACCAACGATAAGGACCGGCGCGAGGACGGTGCCGGTGGTTTTGGCCCTCACTAAATGCCTCTCCGCAGTCAGGCTCGCTTGGGCCCGTTTTATGACATCGTCATGTTCGCCCGGCCCCTTCCTTCGCGTCGCCGCCGGCTTTTTTTCAGCAGCGGCAACGCAGCCAGGCGAGCGCAGGCAGGCAGGGGCAACGGTTCGTTTTCAATCACGGGTTATTCTGATTGGGGTGATGATAATTATCTTAGGTGACTGCCAAAAAAGGAGGGAGTACATAATTAGTCGAGGATAATATTTCCAATTTCGTGAGTAGGAACTATACCTTTTTTGTGGCAAGAGTAGGAACTATTTATTTCATACTCCTATGTATTAGGAGTATGAAATAATCTCACTTCTCGGGGGTAATTTGAGAGTCACCTTCGCCCGCTAAAATGCTCACCCTCCAGCCGGCTGTCTCTCACCGCAAGTCCACTGCTTCTGCCTTATATTTTGCGACTGCACCGCCGCAGACCGCCGCCCCCCTGAACGCTGCCTCCTCGCCACTCTAACCCCCTCCACCATGTCCCGCAGCGCCCTCTGGCGTCAAGAGGGCAACCTCAAGGACCGGGAGCTCAAGGCATCTCAGACCTTCCAAACCGCCATCGAGGAGGGGCGGAGCAACTCCCACCTCCGGGGCGTCATCCCCCTCGTCGGACCCGACGACACCTTCAACATCCACCCCATGCTCCTCCAGAACATCTCCAAGAGCCCGTACTTCCAGAAGTGCTGCGAGAAGCTGACCGACTGGAACACGCTGGTGGACGAGATCTACTACGAGGTGAAGCACATGGAACCATGGACTGCAGGTAGGTTATCTTATAATGATTTTGTTGTTGTTGCCCACATGATTGATTTTCTCATTTTGGTTGCCTCGCCTCCTCTCAGGTAAGTTTTTCGATGTGACAACCAGCTCTTGCTGTAGGGGGAGATTTGATCCGTGGGAGAAACTGTGGTACTGGTAGCTGCAATTGATTTGTAAGCACTTACCTGTACTTTTATTATCATGCTGAATTGTAACTTTTTTCCAAGCAAAAGCTCTCAACATCTACTTCGTCTCCTCTATTCCACCTCCTCATCTTGAATTTCTTCGTAATTCCCCTCCCAGGAGCTCACAAGTTCCCCTCAACCGCATATTGCCTCCTCCTCCGCCTCTTCACCCTCCGGTGCACCGAGAAGCAAATGTCCCTCATGCTTGACCATGTCGATTCCCCCTTCATCCGCTGCGTTGGATTTCTCTACCTGCGGTACGCCGCCGACCCCTCCACCCTCTGGTCGTGGTTCGAACCCTATCTGCACGACGAGGAATCGGTGCAGATTCGGCAGGGGAAGGCGGACACGACGGTGGGGAAGTACGCGACGTCGCTTCTCAGTGATCTGGAGTATCACGGGACGCGCCTCCCTCGCCTCCCCCTCGCTATCGAACGGCAGTTCAAGGTGAAGCTGCTGCAGGCGGAGAGGGTGGAGGAGCGGGCGCGGAAGCACCTCGAGAACAAAGCCGCGTTGGAATACTTCCAGAAAGTGGGCGCTCGCATCCAGGCCTTGTACGGTGACGAGGACAATCCCGTCACTTGGTACGATGCGGTGGTCGACAGGGTGATTTTGAGGAATCGGGATAGCGGGGAAATGCTCACTCGTCCTAAGTTTCAGGTGACCTTTCCAGAGTACGGCAACACGGAGATTGTGACTCTGGGAGAAGTGGATTTGCCGGGTAGCAATGACGCAAAGCCCCCAGCCATGGAGAGAGGAGGGAGGGCGGAAAGTTATGATAGGAGGAATGATAGGGATTACATGAGAGATGGCAGGGACAGAGGTAGGGGAGAAGACAGAGGAAGGCGTGGGTATGATGATTACGGAGGCCACCGAAATCGTTATGACCCAAGGGACAGAAATGCGAATGCAAGGGGCTACCATGATGACAGGGGCAGAGGAGCTGAACCCCATGGGAGGGATAGCTGCTATGACCCTCGTGATAGAGATGATCGTCGCGATCGAAGCCGCAGTCGTGATAGGGTCGACAACCTGAACGACGCAAGGCGCGAAGAGCAAGAGCTCATGGAAGAAGTTCTCCGGCGCGAACGTGACAAAACGGCTGCAAAGGGTAGGGCTTACGCTGCTCGACCGGCCACCTTCAAGGACAGCCTCGGCGGCCCTGGAGTGCAGAGTAGGCACATGGCCGATGGCCCTGATAGAAGGTCGCGTCCTGGGAATGGCGCCAAGCCCCAGGCCGAACGCGAGAAACCAAATAACAGGAAGCCCGCTGCAGCACCGGTTGTGCAGAAGAGTGTGGCGGAATTGGCAGCCATTCAAGAAAAGAAACGTAAGCTGATGGCAAGGTATGGCTGAATAGTTGGAATAGCAGGGGCTGCAATGTAGTTCGTGCCATGGTACTCATGTGCTGATGTGGCCATCTTCCACCAGCCAACTTAAATGCTTCAGTCTTGGCAACCATTTTTATGCATCATCCTTCGATAAGTATGGCGATGTAGTAAGAGAACAATACATGGGGAATATTATGATGTACAACTTATTATGCTATGCCACCCTATGTAAATCTTGTGCAAAGGGGCCGACATTAATGCCACAACCCACCCAGTCCTCTAGTCTTTCCAACCTTCCTCACCGACCCAAATGAAACGTCCTGTACCAAACGGCGAATTGATTATGGCAATCGGCCGTCATCCGTCGCCCGGCCGCTCATTCTTATGTAAAGCGCGACGAACAGCCGGAACTGCTCGACGCTCCTCATATACGGCCGCACGAGGAACGAACCCAACTTCACCCGCCAATCCCTGCAATCCGATCCATTGAACGCAGGATTGTCTTCTGGATGCAACGCGTCGCGAAAGATCCAACGCAATCGCTTCTGCACGTACATGTGGCTTGGCGGGGGATGCGTCTCCACGAAGTCGAGATATTCCAACGCCAGATGATGCGGCTCGAACGTCTCCGGGTCGGGATTCGGCTCGTACTGTCGATGGTTTCGGAGGTGACCCGTCGCGACCATCACCGCGTGGCATTTGGTCCGCTCCAGGACCGACGCGGCGTCTTCGTAGTTCGAGATGCCACCGTTTATTACGATGGGCAGTTCGGACGAGAGCGCGGCGACGACCTTCCCCCCCGCGTCCTAATCGACATCGCCGGTGTGCTTGTCCGTCCTATATCGACAGTGGATTGCAACAAAGTCCACCCCGGCAACCTTCAACCTCCTAACAAAATTTATGGTGTCATCAACACCGCCATTTAGCAAGCGTATCTTGGCCGACAGCAATCTCGGCCGCAACGCATCGGATATGTACGAGTCGATCGCGCATCTCATGGCAGCGACGCAGGCCACTGCCGCGTCGGGATCGCGCTCCACGAGGAAGGCGCCGAACCCCTCTGCTGAGGCGCTCTCCTGGGGACAGCCCAAATTCAGGTCGTTTCCGAGAGGCAGTGCTCCGTGCTCCCTCGAATACACGTCCAGCACCGCAGTCGTCGCCCGAGCAACCGCGGCGGGGTCAGAGCCGCAGAGCTGCACCACCAGATTCTTAGCGTCGTCCTGGTGGGATTGGAGCAAGAGGTACGCCGTCTCCTCCACCGGGTCAGTCCTCCCAGCCTTGTCCACGCGCACCCCCGCCCGCATTGCTCCTCCTCGCGCCCCCTCGCCGCCTCCATCGCGACGGAGCCGATCGGGATCGCCGGCCGCCCCGAGCGCCATCCCGGCGACCGCGGCCGCGACCTCCCGATCGCGGAGCATGGGGGAGTAGCACAAGCTCGCGCCGCCGCGGTCGCGGGCGAGGGCGCGCGCGGCGAGGTCCGAGCCGCGGACCATCGGGGCGAGGTAGATCCCCCTCGGCAGCTGCATCGCGGAGGTCCGCGTCCGCGACGGTCCGTCCTCCTGTCGTGCGCGGCCGCGCCCCCGTCCGTGGACGGTTCGCCCTCCGAGCCGATCGACGAACGCGCCGACGGCCGACGGCCGACGACGCACGGCCAACCGGACCTCGGGCTCGGGCCGCTCGCGGGGCGGGGATGATGGGCAGGGGTGGGGTCGGGGGAGGGCGGAGGAGTCGTCAGAAGAAGGGCTTTGGATTTAGCGGGCGAAATTGGGGAAAACAAAAGAAATCGTTTTGGAATAAATTGTTTGAAGCTAAAATGTTGAAAACAATGTTTAATTTTGAATAATATGGGTAAATTAGATTTGTTTTCACAATTTTTGATAAAAAGTTCTTATTTCTACATCATGCCTCCATCTGGAGATAATTGAGCGAGATTGAGCGCTTACGTGCAAGCGCTTGTGTGTTTTTCGGGCCGTTGCGCCATTTCGCCCACTACATTCGTATCATTATTTCAAAAGATCTTAGGAATTTTCTTATGGCGCGTAGGTAGGTGCTAGGCGCGCTTACGTTATCGTATTCATTCCATTCGAGTCTTGGTTTGGTGGCAATTTCGCCCCTAAATTGGATATTTGAGGTTATTTCGGGCCTCATTTGCGGACGATTTACCGCTTCATTCAGCAAGAGCCATGCCCACTATTCAAATGCCTACCATAAGCGTCGTCGAGGCAGATAGAGGCACATAGAGGCAGACCGTATTCGAGGCAGGTCGAGGCTCGAGCGGAGCAGGCTCGAGCGTCGGATGCAGGTGTTTCGGCAAAGCGGCGCCCTTTGGTGTGGTCTCCTCGTTCATGATCGATGTAGAGNGAGGGGGAGACGCCGTTGCGAAGCGACGAGGGAGGGTATCTAGGTACCATGGTGTGAAAGGAGACTCGAAATGGAGCACGGAAGGGCCGGGAGCGAAATTGAGGTAACAGTTGGTACGCACGACTCCTGAGGCCAAACGAAGATGTTCCATTGGTCGGAGTTGGGTTCATGATTGGTCAGACCATGCGTCCGTCTTCCCTCACGTCGGTGGGTTGGCTGGGGGAGAGAGTGCGAGGGGGGGGGGGGGGGGGTCTGGTAGCGGATGTCAGGGGTGAGGCGCGGGTGTTTGATTGGTCGAGTCCGAATGATTCAGTTGACCCAATCGAAAAGATCCAACACGCCAACCTGAATGCTTGACCCGTCCTTGGCCGAACAATCCTGCCAGGCTTCATAAAAAAGAAGGGGGCATAAACGAGGAGTAAGAGACGCGACGATTGGGAACCACACCACAACGGATGCACAACGATAGAATGCCGGATGATAAAGATGGCAGCAGCGGCGGCGACAGCAGCGAGAAGCATATCATGACCATTTTTACCTTTGCACCTGCCCTACTTGTGGCAGCTGTTTCAATTTGGTATGGCAAGGTTGATAAGCTTCTTGATTTCACTAGAGTAGAATCGCTGACAGCGGTCATTCCAGTCGAGTGCTTTGAAAGCGGCCGCCCCATGGAAGGATGCGTGAATCAAGTATTTCCCTGGCTGATCCTCGCAATGATGATGCACACCTCCCGAAATGTGACATTGATGGGGTCCTCTGCTGTGCCCACTTTCATTATGGGTGTCACAATCAAGATATTTTTAAGCAAGCCATCGAAGGTGATTCTGGATATTATTGAGCAAGAGTTCGACAAGCGCCACGAATCGCTTCAGCGCCTGTTGGTAGAACTCGAAGAAGACTTCGTCCGCGACAAAAGTGATGATGATATCAAGTTTTTCAATCGCCGGGTTGTCTCAGTGGAGCTGCAGGGTTTGTTGGAGCTGCCCGGCTTTGATAAAAAGTTAGCCGAAGAAGGGTTTCGTTGGCTTTGGATTGTTCTTGCAAAAGACATACGAGTTTCTCTGAAGCTTACTGCCGCAGGAGAAGATGTCAAGTATTCAAGTGGTGCTGAACTTCAAGGGTGTATTGATTCCTTCGATAGGTGGATGGCCACTGCTCGCCTCCATGGTTTTCGCCCACAAGGCAGTGAACGAAAGCTACTCTACAAATTGAAATGGGAAGCAAAAAAGTACCTCAGGACTCATGGGTTAAAGGTGTGTAAGATATCATGGCATTTCGCTCTTTCATATGACCAACACTATGCTCATATCTCTTATTGCTGGATATAGACGCTTAAGAAAGCCTTCCAATTGGCGCTTATGGTGAAGGGAGCATTCCCTTGGCTTCTTGTCCAAGCTACTTGCACTGCAGTATCAGCATCTATGCCTGCACTTGCGCTGCGTTACAGAGCTTGCGCGCTAGAAAACCTCACTGATCCACAAGGCAATTTGTTCTGGCAGTCAGCAAAAGCCATGGTGCTGATCGAGCTTCTCTCTACTCTTCTTGGTATATTGACAGATATGGTAAGGAGGAAAGCAGACTTTAGCTACCAAGAAGCTCAAACTTGTGTACTATGATGGGCTGTTAAGGTGAGTTAGATTTTTCTGCCATTTTTTTTCATTCGGAGACTTCTGGCCCAACGCCTGCTATCATTCCGCTTTTGACATCGGTGACAGATGCCTGTGACTTTTTGGTCCATGCAAACAAGCCTGAAGCACGAACAGGTCAATTTTGGGACTGTCTACTTTTTTGGCCGTGAAGTGACAGACTTCTTTGCGGTCCCCCAGGATGTCCTGAGAGACATCGTCTCATCCTTAACCTATGCCTACACAGTCCTTCAAACTTCATCGCGGGCTCTTTTTCTTTTGACCTCTACAAATATAGCATCAGTCTGTCTTAAATGGGTCATTCGCCAAGCTGAAAGCTGGCTATCTCATTTGAGCACAAGTGGAGTGATTGAGCCGACTTCATCAGAATTTATGGGTTGCGTGTACTCTTTGGATCCACACTATATAGGGACGTACCTCAGTTTCGTGAGAGGACCATCCCAAATTTGAAATGTAAGACCTTACAAAGAGCATCGTATACTGGAACTATTTGATGTTACTCACTTTTCTCTTCTTTCCATCCAGATATGACAAGGATCTAACAGCTTAACATGAGTATGAAAAACGGTCCAAGGCATTGGATGTATTCTTTGACCCAGTTTGTTCTGTGGTTTCTCAAGGAGACATCATCATTCAGCTATCATCTGCAAGGACCAATGTGATCGAAAAAGGCATTGGGATTGCCGAAGTCAATAACATGATTACTTCTGCGAAGGGTTTTGTGGCTGAAGCGAAATCGGTTACAGGCATATTTGGAGACATGATTAGCAAGGCGAAACCTCTCGCAAAAGCATACGAAATCATATCACTTCCGAAGACAATTGACCCTGACAAAGGTTTGTGGCCCAAGCACAAGGAAAAGGGGTGTATTGAATCCAAAGATGTGGTGATTACTTATTGACATGGTTTGGTTTCTTTAAACTCCCCATTTTTTACCTTCAAAGCTTTCGTATTTTGGCCGCCAAGAATTTTTCCTATCCCCAGTGAGATGTTGAAGTTTTGAAAGGTGTCACTTTCACGGTCCAACCTGGCGATAAAATAGGGCTGACAGGGTCAGGTTAGTTGAATTATCATTCTTCTTTCTGATGATAGTGTCTAACGGTTCACAATCATATCAATGTGCATTTCAAAGCTGGCTGTGGCAAATCGACTTGTATGCGTTTGCTGGAAAGTTTTACGATATATCCGCAGGAAGCATCCTTCTGGGTGGTATTGATATTAAGGAGTACAATCCAAGGTGGTTGCGTGGCCAAATTGCGACTGTGGCTCAAGAGCCAACTTTAGTCCCACTCACAATCGAGGAGAATCTTACATTTGGTTGTGTTCACAAAAAGCCGACTCAGGATGAAATTAAGGATGCGCTCCGAGGAAATGTGATATGATTTATGCAATATTCCTTGTCATCTTCCCAAAACTCACCGACTTCAGGTATTGCAAAAGCTGCGAAGAATATTTATGATACCATCATGGATATGGTCAGTTTGAAATGAAATGGTATGCAGTATTTAAGCGAGATAATTCTGTAATTCACACCACCTTTTTCTCTTCATACCTCCCAACTGAAAGGACAAATTCCCTGAAGGACTCCGCACTAAGATAGATCCAAGTGGAAACAACGTGAGCGGTGGCGAAAAGCAGGTATGTATTTTTAAAAGCCAAGTGGTTGAATACGATTCTCAATCTTATTCATCACATATTGCTCTGCCATTATCTCTCAAGCGCATCGCAATTGCACGTGCCATCCTGGCCGATCCACCAATCCTACTTCTTGATGAAGGTATGTGCTTTAACGAATCCAATCATGTTGATTATATCTTCCCAATAATGGATCTAATTTAAACTACTTTGTCTCAACCAGCGACTAGTGCTACTAGTGCCCTCGACGAAGACAACCAAGAGAAAGTACAAGATGCTCTGGAAAAGCTTATGAAAGGCCGTACCACACTTGTCATAGCGCATCGTCTGTCAACTATTAAAACTCAACAAGAATTGTAGCTTTCGATAAAGGCAAGGTCTTTGAAGAAGGCACACACGACAATCTTGTTGTGAGAGAGGGCTCTCTATACGCCAAACTCTGGCACAAACAGACCTCGAAACTTGCAGATGACGAGGAGGAGGAAGAGGAGGAGGAAGAAGAGGCTGAGGAAGTCACGCCTCTCATTGTTGAAGCTGGTATGAATCCAAAGCCCACAGGACTGCGTAGGCTTCAAGTCCTCGTTCAAAATCTGCCTGATTCTGATCCAAAGAAGAAAGAGATCAAATCTATCTGCAAGATGTGGGAGCAGGAGCAGCAAGGTGATGTCGTACATCAGCGATTCATTCAAAGGGACACAGCAAAAAAGTGGGAGAACCTTGCGAAGGAGCACAAGGTGGGAGACAAAGCCGGAGGTGCAAAGCTCAAGAGCTTGTCGAAAAAGGTCATGTTCAACAAAGCTTACGAGAAGATGTCCTCGTCATTGGGCGAGAAGGATGTATTGTAGAACAGAAGTGAGAGTTAGGTACAATTATCATGGTTGTCTAGTGGCCATGAGAGAAGGGAGTTGCGGAGAAGGTACTGGTTTGATTTTGTCTTAGTTCCTTTCGAAAACGAAGAGCACCTGCCCCCGTAGAGTCAGATTGACTCAAAATAGGAATGTGAATGTGCTAGAAGAAAACACAAGTTAATAGATCCGAATAAAATTGCTCAACTGTTTTGTCAATGCATGCTGTAGATAGAATTATGGTGCCATCACCTTGGTTCTCTTGAATATTTGCTCTTGCAAGAGTGAAGCTCAATGTCATCTGCAACATGACTCTCGCAGACACATTATGCTAGCTTGGAGAGTTCATGGGAATACTTGTTTCTTGCTAATTTTGCAAGAGGGATGCATTGTTTACCAGTAGAGTTGCACATTTCCTGCTTTTAGACTCATTCTCAGATTCTTGTGCCCAGGGCTATCGTAGCCACCAATGGCCGACCGGTTGCAATACCAAAAATATCCTTTTATGTTTTCTTAAATTGCACCCAAGAAGTTAGAAACTGGCCGACGGTGCTCCCAATTTTTGCAGCGACGGGGACATCATTACGAAACAAGTCACTTATTGTTGCCTGATTATATCATCGTATTTTGATTCCATAGGTTCCTACACATTCTTTTCCCTCAGAGAGATACCCATCTTTGGGTCAAATTGAAGGGTTAAGCCACATATCACTTTTCTGAAAGCACAAAACTCCCACAATAACACCGCCAATTGCATCACTACCTAGTCCAATTGAATGGCTTGACCCAAACATTCAGCCTTGCTCACATGATTTGTCATAATTTAATTCTTACTGTAATGAAAGGGTAATGAATGAACCAACATAATCATTACAGAAATTTTACAATAAGCTTTAAGTAAAGGGGTGATATGGGTATGACATCACTCCAATTTAGTCTCCTCAAACTTGTCCATATAGGATGTCTTTGCAGCCATTTCCCGGATCACTACCAATACATAAGGCTAATTACCAGTCTCTACCTCATTTTGGTCCAGAAACAGGTCTGCCACAATTTTAGTGGCTTTCTACTGGTCGTGGTTTGGATGAGGTGGGATAGTTTTTGTGCATTGCAATATAACAATTTCTTACCAAGGCATTACAAATGTTACTGCACTACTACAAAATAGGGTCAGTGCTACTGATGTTGTCAGGTCAACAACTCACTGAAAAATGAACAATAGAAGCTCCTTATATAATCCTCAATGGGTAATATGTTAAAGTGTAAGTAAAAATGAAGATAGAGTAAAGTAAATACAAAGCAAGTGTCTCATGGGTCATCACCCACAATATTAATCGTATGGTCAGATCCGACCCTAGGAAGGAGGTGCTCATCAAATGAGGCCAATTCTGTCCACAACAAAAAAGAATACCAATGTGTTACACTGAGTGGTCCCTCAGTTATTACTACAAATTTCAGGTCTTTTGGGAACGAAAACCCTCCGACGTCGCAATCAGAGATGGCGACGAAGGTTTTTTTCGTCGGTTTTCGTCGCGTGTTTGTCACACGGAAAAACCTTCGCCTTGAAATCGGTTCGGCGACAATCGGCATCTCGAGTAGAAGGTTTTTTTCCCAAAAGACCTGAAATTTGTAGTAACCTAAACTAAGTCATTTTCATTATATGGGTTGTTTCATTGGCATCCTGGTATCAGAGCTAAGCTTGACATTGGTTATTGTTTTGTTGGGGCTCATCGGCACGCTGCCCGTCAGCGAATGAAAAAAACCTGCCCAGCAGCAACTTTAGATATTCAAATCAGTTATATTGATTTATAGTAATTTCTATGTATTTTTCAGGAGAAAGTAACATCAATTAATGGTAACACTCATGACTCATGTGATTACATGTAAGTACTTAGATAATAGCTTCGATTACGAACAAACTCACAAAGTGGTGGAAACACAAATCACCACGTTCCGATGGTCATCTATATCTAGCGGACAAATCTATGTCCAGGGTGAAAGAGCGCCGATATTTTGAGGTGTTGTTTCGTATATACGGCAAAAATAAAAAGAGGGTTGAAAGACCAATTTGATTTATTTCTCTTTTTTAGGCCTACTGATTGCATCGTCTGGCAACACCACAACCATGACACAAAAACAGCGCCACCACCTCCCCCACTTTCTGCGTCCTAGTCCTCGGCCCCTATACCTCCCCAGGCAAATTGCTCCAAGGGGCGCCATGAGAACGCCCTCACCTACGGATTCGCCGCGGAAGTTTTGCTTAAACGGCCTGTGAGATGCGTCACAGATGCAAATTGGCCCGCACCTCTAAAATTGACATCAGCCTGGGATTTTATCTTTGTGGCCACCCTATGCGGCCCGCAAGAAAGATGAGGGCTCGCCGCCGCTTGTCCTCATTAGGCGAGGCATTGATGAGCAGCAGCTGGTCGTTGATCCCAGCCCTCCTATCTGCAGGCCCTCCTACTGCCCCGTCCCATCACAAAATGGACGGAGTGGGGAGAATTTGATTGTTGGCTATTGAAGGTGGTGACCTCCAACAGCCAGGGGGATAATGTGGAGCAACCAATTTTACACAAAAAAAACAACTGGTTGCAGGGGAGAGCGCAATTTCCAGCCAAAAGGAAGTGAACTGCTGCCCCAGACAGTATTTTGGGGGTGGGAGAAGGGCCGAGGAGGATTCAAAATGCAATGATTGGGTCTGGGGGAGGGGTTGAGTGATTACAATAGAAAACCCAGGAAAATTATCACCACCATGCAACAAATCAATTTTATGCAACAATCCAAGAAAAAACGAAGGAGAGAGTTTTTTTCCTTGATTTCGCTATTTCTACGTACCTAGGACACTCCGGCCACACACATCAAAACACCTAGTAAAACAGATAGAATTGTTATTGACCTTCTTCCCCCCAATTTCGCCGTGCCGGAGCTCTGCCAATCACTAAAGTCAGACCTTGTCCACGTTCCCAAGGAGCTGACGGTCGTGGACATGCCTTCGGTGCCAACATTGGTCCAGTAGCGACCTCGCAAATCATGGGGGAAGGAGAGGTATCTGTGGTCGCTTCTATCTGAAG
>JALLPA010000050.1:0-25649 GCA_036939895.1 Thalassiosira exigua
GCGAGGACCCAAACTTTTCATACGTAAGTACCATACATAAAATTAAAAAGGGCCATCGTGCTGCAGCGGCGGCCGCCGCCTTTCATCTGATCTATTCTGAATCCCTTACCTAGGAGTAGGTAATTTCATGGGTTGATATATTGTGGCCAGTTTGACGCAGGAGGGTCGCCATGTTGTACTGAGCCGATGGCAAGCTCAGCTCCAAACGAGCCTGGGGTGTAGAAGGCACCGCAACATCCTTTGAATGAAAGAGCACTTCTACAATGAGAGCCACAGGACCTAATTGCACACTACACCATCCTTTTTATGTAACACTCCCTGCAAATGAGCACCCGACCCGGCGCTACCCCAAGATATGCCCACCCCCTTGCCCCATGCTCACAGACCTCATCTCCTCGCCCACCCGCTCGCAGCCAAATCGCTTCCTGTGCTATGCACGGCATCAGTACCGTCCACGTTGACGCCGCCACCTTCCGCCTCTTTGACCTCTTCGGTCAGCGGCTGACCAGCCTCAGCTTCCACCTCGGCCTCGACCTCGCGCAACGCCATCTCTTCCCCCGGGATCAGTCTGTCACCCAAGTAACGAAAACTAGTTATGTAGTACATTACATACCCGACTCACGTGAGGCCATCTCTTCCCTCGCCACCGCCCGCTCCTTCAGATACCGCTCGTAGTCGCAGTGGCTCTCGGCGAACCCGATCCGCCCCTTTCCGACGTCGAAGTTAACTTCGTGCCGGCGAAGAAAGGGCAGTGAAGTTCCCCTGGTGGCCTGTTACTGAATTAATCTTATACCTATTTGTACGAGTTCTCTCCCCTTCCATAAATTCAGAAGGGGTCGCACGGGCGCTCGCCCGCGTCTTCTACGGCCCGATAAAAATACAAGCTCCTCCTTGGAAGCTGTGGGAAATGGTTGGGGGATGGACGGGAATCCCTCCCCCTCTTTGTTTAGCTGTGTGGACATAATTCCTTTATCATCCATGATTTCCTCTGTTCACTCCCCGTCAGCGTTCACCACATCGCACATGATCCCCCGCTCGTTCAGCTGCTCCTCGTAGCACTCGGCGACCTCTTGGTTGTACTCCCCCACCTTGGCGATGCCATTGTGGTGCGCGTCCTGCATCGTGAAGTAGGCGCGGGATTCGCACACCCCCACGACCTGGACGAGGCACACCGCGACGTATTCTCGGGTGTTGACGTTGTCGTTGTAAATTCGGAGGACCCAGTCGCCGTTGGGGGCCATGTCTCGTCGCGTGGATTCGTCTCGCTTTTGGGTATCCGGCTCGGCAATAACAGGCCGGTCGAGGACGACGCCGCCCCCGTTCGACGGGGGAGCGTCGAGCGTGGTGGCCGACGCCTGCAGGGGCGAGGAAGAGAGCGGCCTCGAGCTCACGCCGAACGATGCCGATCTCGCGGGGCTGAAGGCGGTCGCGGAGCTCATCGCGACAGCCGCGGCGGCGACGCTGAAGAAGTTGAGTGACTGAACCATCTCGAAAAAAATTGTTGCCACAGAAAAGGCGAGAGTGGTCGAAGCGAACTCGGCAACGGGTCGGCTGGCGCTGGGCGGGGGAGGGTTGACAACGCGAAGGACGGCAGCCTCAGAGAGCTCGGGTGCAACAAGGGGATGGGTCGGTCGGTCGGTCGGTCGCAGAGCGTTGTTGTGCCTCTTCAGCGAGGAATGAAGTACGAGTTGTGTGGTTTTACAGGGGAGGAACCCCTGCGCTGCTTCCGTCATGGTTGCAACATCATCGTGGATCGTGGGTGCGCGCGCTGCATGTTGAATGGTGGAATGGGACGAAATATTTTTCGTTTATGATACTTTATGCTTTACTCTTACATTATGTAAAATTGTAAATGTTAACCCCTTTTCTATTCACATACTCCTATTAATTAATATTCAAGGTGAGGGTACAATACATTTTTGGTCATAAACTCATTCAAACAACAAAACAAAAATATTTAGTAGAGAGGGTTGTTTCACCGCGTTGTTTTGTGCGTGTTCGGTGCCTGTGTTTGTGCGTGTTGGAATATTGCGCAGAAGAGACACGCCCGGGAAGATGGCCAAAAGAGCGCGCAAACACAAGCCCCCAAACATCACACAGAGAACACGCAACCATATTGATTCCTACGAGAGACTGAGCAAAGCCTCGCCGAAAAGGATTCGTTTACACATTGTCTCGTTCTCCCGTGAACAAAAGATGAGCTCAGTAGAGTGACGCACTTTTTGGCGATCAACGCACGTTGAAGTTGGATGGTATCGGTTGCTGTCAGAATTGCAGCGATCGAAAAATTGATGAAAAAATTGAGTGGCTGACAGGCGTTTGAAGCTGTTTGAAGCAAAGAATGGGGCAGGTGGTTTTGTCTTTGTGACAGCAGGATTATTCACATCCGAGTTTATTGCAGTTTCAACTTTTACTTACAACATAGGAACCAATATATTTTCACGATCAATTACTACTCCTAATACTTTTCATCATCGTACAGCGTAGACACCCGACGATAATTCGATACACATGGATATATGTCTGATAGGGGTCGTTCTGTATTCGCCAATAAATCTGATATCATTTGTTGGAACTATGAGTCTTCAATTTTAAAGCGACAACCAGCGATGCTGACATGTCTCAACGGTGTCGACAAGAAAACACCCTGAGAATTCGTTGAACCGCATTACTTGTTTGAGCTTCGTTGGGAATAAAAATAATGCTGAGGGTATGGAAACGATGGTGACGAGTAAGGAGGAGTGTACCTATGGTACCACCGTGGTACCACCGTGGTACCACATATCNCCCCCCCCCCCCCCCCCCCCCACACACACACACTTGAATGTGGACGAGTAAAGCAAGTCCACGAATGAAAGTAGAGAAACTTACTAGAGGGGGAGAACAAGGGACTCTGAAGAGAACCCAAGAAGGCCCAATACAAGAGTCCGATCACCAAAGAGGAGCGTAAAGTTCGAAAGAAAAAGCTCCAAATCCGAAAGGAACCTTGTTGTCTTGTAATTCCAAACTTAAAACCAAAAGGAAACCATACCATCAACATAAATCCAAACCCAAACCTTTTCATATTCAATTATCCACCATAGTATTCACCAAATTCGAAATCAGCCTAGGCTTCATTCATCATCAATATCCCCAGAGGTTGTGCTGTATTCCTGAAGACAACCCCCCCAAAAGGCTATATCTAAGGGATGCAACGAAACAAACCCAAACGCTTCCTCTGCCAATCGGCTAAGTTGTTGTGCGGCGTTGTCAATTGAAACTGACGACCCACCCCCATCCGAGGCGGCCGGCCACGGCAAAGTCGGCAGCGGCGACGTCGCTTCTTCGAGGCGGAGAACACCGCCTCCAGGGTGGACGGCCTCAACGGCGGTGCCAACGAATATGACGGCGCTCCGTCGTAGCGGGAGGTGGGAGGGAGAAGATCGATGGGACAGAGGGCGGGGTGGGCTCAAGAATCTCAACCTCATCCGACGCCATGGGAGGAAGTGTCAGAAGTGCCTAACCGTGAGGAGCTCTGGGCGGGCGGGAGGGCAGAACGTATGCCTCGTCGTCCGTCGTATCCCGAGCAAGAGGGGTAAAGTCCCCGACAGAACCCTCGAGTGCCACCAGGTGGCACTCGTCCAGTGTCTCAAGAGGCAGAGGCAAGAGCGCAGCGTCACCAATGAGCACGGGTGGATTGGAGGGCACGGAGTACACCTCCCCATCCGGGCTCCACGTCCACTGAGCGTTGAGCGCGGCAACCTCAGTTATGCATGGTAGCATCCTATCTGGTTTTCAATGAATCTCTTGGCACTACATTTTTAAAGGGGACCCAGCCTCAATGATCTCAATGCCGTAATTGGGCCTAGAAATGCTTAGTGGTAAAGGGCAATAAACTCAACTCAACCCAGTAAATATGGAAAGATCGACAGCTAAGGGTCACATTGCGGGCACTGCAATGCATTGCTGGTTCTTTTACGTGATGAATTAAGGTATTATTTACTATTCAATGAATAAACTCGTTCTAATTATCATTCCAAACTGACTGGATTTTCAGAATTCATAAATAAATTGAATGAAAAAAACCAAATTTGGCAAACAGATGACTCCCAGATGTAGTGTTGGCTGTGTTGTGTACCGAGTCTCGGTTGTGCTTTATGTTACGACGGGCGTTCATAGAGAACTTTTTGCTGGCTGACCAAATCAAGACAATTGCCTACAGCGTAGGAATTAGTACAAATATCCGCTCTCAATTCCTCTCACACGTGTTTTCAGGCAATTCTTTTCACTCCACACGAGTTTTGACCATACCGGCACATCTTAAATATATAAGATACAATGGATACCTATCGTAGGTAGGTAGTTAGAGAGAGAGAGACAGAGAGACAAACAGACAGAGAGACATACACACGCACACACGCACAGAGAGAGAGAGAGAGAGAGAGAGAGAGAGAGAGAGAGAGAGAGAAAGAAAGAAAGAGAAAGAAAGAGAAAGAGAGAGAAAGAGAGAGAAAGAAAGAGAGACAGAGAGTATGTAGGTACTGTTCGTACCCCCCAACACACACACACAAACCCAACTGAACCAACCATGGCGCCCCTGGGCTCCCATCACTCTGGTGGCTCTCATGGCGACAGTGAAAACGACATGAAACTTCCGGGCAAGTAATCGCTGCTACGGTAATTCCGTAACAAATCCGCTCGAGCGATTTGTGTGGCATTTTGTACTACCTCAACCCCCCTTCAAACAAAACGGCTCTCGGAAAATCAAACACAATTTGATGTCCATGAAAGACTATGGCAGCTGCCCATCTTAATGGAAAAGATTGGCCATGCCACCCTCACGAACCAAACCTAAACTAAATCTATAAATACTAGATAGCTCGGCTGCGTCGTAAGTTAACTTTAACCCATAGATCTATCTAACTACATATAAGGCTTCTTCCGGATGGCATCGAACCGAGCTGCTTAAGTTATTGGCCATTTCGACGGCCGGTAAAGCAAGCGATGCAGATCGCCCCAGTCGAATCAATAAACGAGGACACGGGCTCTCAAGAGAGCCCTTGGTTGATAGCATCGGCCGTCACCTGGTGGCAAAAAAGAGTAGCCGTCGCCGCAGCCGCCGGTGATGATTTTTGGTTGTTGTGTGTGTGGTCCTTTTGCGTCTCTTGCGTTGCGCATCGCATCTTGTGCATTGTGTGGCGGACGGGCGGTGGCTGGCAGTTAAAAAAACATCAATTATTCCGAGGATAGTAGACCATCAATGCCTTCATTTCTTCCCTGAATTATGCGGCCGCATCTGGGTTAATGTGAACACCTGATTGAGAGTGGAAGATCTACTCTTCATGAGGAGTTCCCACCTGTTCTTGCTTTTGTGATTAGAGGAGTTCTTGGGGGGAGGGCCACTCTTGAGTGGGTTGGGGCGGTGACAGAACCCCCTTCGGCCACCTCCCCCCCTGGCCAGCCCCCCCCCCCGGACCCCCCCGAGAGGGACCCCCTGCCGTGGCATCAAATCGCCACCATTGGGGCTAAAATGATACGGATCAGGGAAGTTGTTTTCCTGGCTAGAATGGTGATGGACACTTCGTCCAAGTAGGAATTCCAGTACGCGAACGTGATTTTTTGTTCGTCCTTCTCCAAGAGCTCTGTATCAATGAAAAACACCGATTACGTTCTACTCTACAACAAGAGATCATCCTCCGATTCGTGCATTTTTGCTAAAGCGTAGCTCACAGGAGATTAGAGCTAAGCGCCCCCGGCTCATCCTCGTAGCTACAGACAGACGTGGCAACGAATTTGTCAACGATTTTGGTCCTGCTTTTTATAGAGCTCGTAGCTCGCAGGCCATAGCCATCCTCCACCGTACTTACCACCAGAACGAACATTGAAAACTATATTTTCTTCATGATAACACCTGCCGGCCGGCCACGCACGGTCGAACCAGCATTCGTATGCAAACTCGCGTGCGCTCTATTCTCTTGTGAATTGTGAAAGGCCTTTTATTGGCGATCAATTAACTCTCGAGTGCTCGCTTAACCCTTCGATTAAATGCCTTAGTTCCAAGCTTCCAGGAAAGCTCGAAAAGACTTCCTCAACACCATCCTCCCCCACCTTCTCATCATTGCTTAATGCCTCCATCACACTCATCTCATTCTTCGCTCTCCACTGTCCCCCTAGGTAGCCTTACTTGATCCACTGTCTCTCCCACCTTGTCCTTCTCATAATGCTTTTAGTTTTGGCACGGCCAAGCCGGAGTCGAGGCCGTGGGGGTCTGTGGGGGACAATTCGTCCTTGCTCCCTCCTTGCTCCCACAACCGAGCTCCTTCTGCATACTCCATGTGATGTGATGACATGTAATTAAGCAGAAGAAGTAAAAATTAAACGTATTTTCAAAGTAGATATTTGACTTGGACATGTCCAAATCTCTATCGAGAGAAGAACCCAGTACTTTTGTGATTCTTAGAAGGTGTTCGACATTTATCCTTGAGGTTTGTTTAAT
This sequence comes from Thalassiosira exigua, assembly GCA_036939895.1. Taxonomy (NCBI): domain Eukaryota; phylum Bacillariophyta; class Thalassiosirophyceae; order Thalassiosirales; family Thalassiosiraceae; genus Thalassiosira; species Thalassiosira exigua. The sequence goes on from JALLPA010000050.1 coordinate 6,476, forward strand.
CCAATAATCCCACCCCCCCTCCCCCAAAAAAACATTTTTGGGGGAGAGGGGAAGGGAGAGGTGGGGGGCATCCCCTCCCCCCCCCCCCGCCCCCGAAGCAACAATTTTCATCTTCCTTCTCCAGATATTATCCTTCGTATGGTACCATAATAAATCATGTACCTTTCTGACAAAGTACTTCAAGACAACTGTTACTTCTGGGAAAGACAGCTGTTGCGTCTAAATATCAACTTGACTGCCCTCGACCAGAAGCTCACCACCTGGGCCAACGGCAACGACGACGACAAATTCACCGACGACAGCCACGAGCTCTTCAGCTTCAACGTTGGAACCGACATCACCAACCTGCTTGCCAACATAGCCAGCAACCTCTTCCGCTATCATGACGACAAGGACAAGGACCGTGAGATCAACGCCGCCCTCCACAAGTTCCTTGGCGAGATACACCAAGAGGAAGCCAACGACGACCTCGAGGTGTCTAAGATTGCCGACAAAGCCAACAGCTCTATCCTCCTCAAACTCAAAGGCATCTTGCGAAAAATCTTTGGGCGGGGACGAAAGCCAGGACCCCATGCCCACCAACAATGGTACCACGCGTCGCACCAACTCCAGAGGACGGTCCGAGAGAAGGTCCTCCGGGAACTCCCACAGCTCGCACAACAACCAGCAGTACGACGACAGCTACAACGAGGAGGACTCTTCCCACCACCACTCCCATCGCTCCCGCCGCCGCAGCAGCAGCAGCTCCAGCAACCGCAGCAGATCGAACCACCGCAGCCGCAAGCGCAGCCGCAAGCACCCTCCCAAGCAATCCAGGCAGCGTGGCCGCAGCAACAGCCACAATGGCCAGCACGGTGCCAACTCCAGCAACAGCAACAGTAACAGCAATAGGAGGAGCCACCATCATCGCAGCAGCAACGACGACGCCAACAGACGCGGAAGGGTCCACTTCAGCCGCTCCGATCACGCCAAGGTCAGGACCAACGAAATCAGGCAGCGCTCCCGCTCCCGCTCCAGCAAGCACGCCAGGCACGACGAAAATCACGCCGCATCCAGCAGAGGCAGGCACCAGAAGGTGCTAAGCTGGGACGAGCGCAGGGACCGCGCATTCCGCGCGTCCCAGCGTTTGTCCCGCCATCGAGACCTCCTTCAACGACACTATGGATTTTTGGCGAATCCAAACTGGCCTCGATGGAGGAACCATCAGCATGCCCATTGCGACCTTCCTTGCCCGACCCAGGGCTCGCCAAATCAACAAGTACCTTGACGGCCAACCTCTCCCTTGAGGCACCAAGTTCCTCCTGGGCTTTGGCCTCAACTTCTACATTCGCCAGCCTCGCCCTACCAACAAGACCGAGACCACCTTCGATCGATTCCACAACTACACTCGCTGCCTCCACTGGCTCCAATCCAACCCTCCCGAAGAAGAGATGGAGTACAGCCCCAAAGCTCTACCTCAGATCCAACCACATCTTTGGCGAAGCAAGCAAGGACGTCGAACAGGCGATGGACAACTTTGAGCTTGCCTACTGCCTCGCCCAGCGCCGCCACAACCGTTGGCGTGCCCCCAACTTCACGCCTAGACAGTTCAAGCTACTCTACTTCTTCCGCCACAACGACAACCTCACCACCGTCGACACTGACAAGAACACCACCGCAGCAAACGTCATGCCCCGCCCAGCCTACAGCCGCAAATCCTTCAATGAACACCTCAGCAACAAGCGCAACTACAAGCACATCTCCAAAGCGATGGCGCTACGCCTCCAGCACCAGCTCCGCTACCGCTTGTGGACGTCGATGTCTCTCCAAGCTCTCCCAAAGCATGAGCGACTCTTCCTCATCTGTGCAGTCAAATGCTTCCCGGACAAGCTGGCCCGCTTCCGCATGACCGCCAAAGCCCACAAGTGCCCCTCAAAATGCGCCCCATCGTCTGCTGCGTAGGCACTTTCATGAACCACTGGAGTCAATGGCTCGACTTCCAACTGCAAAAGTTGACACCAAGCACATCCTCGACAAGCTCCAAGCCATCAACGACCTACCTCCCATTGCCTTCCTCTTCACTGCCGACGCCAATGCCATGTAAAACAACATCGACACCAACCGTGCCATTGAGGTGCTGTCTAAATGACTGGACGAACTCTCCCAGCTGCCCAACTTTCCACCCGACTTCCTGCTCGAGGCGGTCAAGTCAGCCATGATTCACATCATGCTCAACAACATTATCGAGTTTGGGGACCTTTATTTCCTTCAGCTCCTTGGCACAGCAATGGAAACGCCAGCAGCTGTGATGTGAGCCACCCTTTACTTTGCTTACCATGAAGTGAAGCGGCTGCTGCCCATGTTCTAGCGCTTTTTACACAACAACCACTTGCGGAGATTCATCGACGACCTCTTTGGAATCTGGATTTGCGACGAATGCAACAACCCTGCCCAGTGTCACCATTGGAAACAGTTCCAAGCTGAGCTCAACTACTTCAGTGTACTCCGCTGGACTGTTAACAAGCCATCCAAGCAGTGCGTCTTCCTTGATCTCTCCATAAAGATCGACGGCTCCCGCATTGTCACGCGCACCTACCAAAAGCCAACAAAGCTTGCGCTCTACCTGCCCGACCTATCAGCAGTACTATCTTCGGGCTCCTTTGCCAATACCACAAGCAGAACACCCTCTACTCCGATTTTCTGCACTTCGCCGCCCGCCTCTTCCGCAATCTCCTCGCAAGAGCCTGGCGCGCGGAAGACATCCGCCCAATCTTCATCGAGGCCCACCGCAAAATCAAACGTGAGGCCCTACAACCCCAGCCCCTTCCACCAGCCGCTGCCCCCCACCTGAGAAGGATGAAAAGCGGCTCTTTCTGAATTTCCAATACCATCCCCATGACGTCCCACATCGAACCATCCGCCGCCTCTACGACCAACACTGCAGCAAGGAGCTGTACAACCCCCTTGTCGTCCAGCCTCCTACCATTGCATACTCCTGTCCCAAGAAAATCAAGGACTATGTGGCACAGGCCAGGCAGCATGAAGCCCCTGGCAGCCCAGCTTCATATTATTTGGGGGAGCATAATCAAGGATTGGCTCCTTGAATCAGCTCCCCTGCGGGGACAAAAAAATGCATGTTGCATACTCACTTCTTCATATCAACCCTTCAAAATGTGAACGGATACCCTTCCGTGAATCTTGTGTCATTCTTTGACATAAAGAATCCCCCCTTCGAAGTGTTTATGCCAATGGAGGGAATTTGGAGAAGTACAACGCATGCGCACGTTCCCTTATTTCTCCCTTCCGACTTATTCTATGCCTTCTGGCACAGATTCCAACCGTTGGAATAGAACTTGCAACCATTGCCAAGTTTGGACTTGCCGCCACCCTTGCGGCCAGAGACCCAGACCAGATAAGCACATATCTTGCGGATTTGAGATGATTTTGGCCATCACTCTTGCTCTCATAAATACCTGACGAAGAGACATCGAAAACCGCACCTCGACGGTTTGTATTGATTGTTAGAAATATCGACTCTAAACTGGCTTTTACTTCGATTAAGTTCTACTTCTACACGTCTCTGTCAGAGCACTCAGAAGTAAAATTGGTGGCAGCTTCGCAGCATTCGCCGTTTCCATTGAGATTGGTGAATTCTCCGTCTCCTGAATTACAGATCCGGATGCAGATGTTGCTGTTCACAATCCAAGGGCAACTGCAATCGCAGATATGTTCAGTGGGCTGGCAGGCATCGGGCGCCCATCCCTTCTTCCCGCCGCTCTTCTTGCCTCCGGCGTAATAGCCGCCCTTCTTCCCGCCGTAGTGGCCGTCGGGGCCGCAGATATCGAAGCCCTTCTTGCCCCCGGGACCGTAGCCGCCCTTCTTGCCCCCGGGCTCCTTCTTGTCGCCGGGGCTTGCTGCGATCGTGGGGGGGGACAAAACGGGGAAAGCAAGAGGGACAGTTAGAGCCACCAGCAACGGGGAGGAGAGACAAACGAGACAGGACGGGTGGCCGGCGACCAACTGTGGAAAAAAAACTCATGGCAGAAATTGCATACCTTCTTGCCCCCGGTGCCCTTCTTCCCCCCTGGGCCGCAGCCCCCTTCTTATCGGCGTAGTAGTATGCCCAGTAGTACTCGTATTAAATCGGATTAGAAAAACTATTTCTAAAACGGACTCTCTAATGAGGGAATTCCACACTTCCCCCACGGTCTTTAGCCTGCGATGAAAACGTGTTCAATACAGGTGCAACGTGGTCGTGTTGCAGGCGACTGGCACCCCGTAAGCTTTGTGGAAGCCTGCAGCCGAATTTTAGAGCATTCGTGACGCTCGTGCAGAGCCACCTCCGCTAGTTCCGCGCGGACAGGTGGCAGCTAAAGTGTCACAGGCACCGCCGTCTTCCTCGCATCCGGGGGGTTCGCGGCCGTTGGGTTGTCGGTTGCCGGCGAGCGGCCTGTCAAGCAACCGATTGAGCCGTCCTTTTACGATCCAAGAGCGGGGACAGAGGAGCCCAGCAGCGGAGCAACCCAGAGTGCTTGCAGATCCGCGGGCCGCCCACCACCAGCGGGAGCTCTCTCCAATGGCGCCGGCGAGAGGTGAAGTTGTTGCGTGTTTTTCGGGCGTAGCCCCGAGGCACCCACCGTGCAAGAGTTGTTGTGTCGCGGGTGCGGGTCCATTGGACGGGAACGTTTCGCAACCCAGGATGGCCGTGGCCGTCGTCGGGTGGGCAGGCAATCCAGGGCACTGAAGAGATTGAGTAGAGCGTTTTGGATATCGGAGGAGGAGATGATGTCGTTGCGGTGGCGTCGAAGGTAGAGTCGGCCTGATTGGCGAAAGTAGTGTATAATCAGGCTTTGGGATGGCGCCCTTGCGCCACGGTCCGCAAACCTGCCGAAGTATCGGGAGTTTTGCAAGGGGCTTTATCCGCGGTTGTTGGTGGGTTGGGACGGGCGGCTGCCATTTGGCGGGCATGGGAGGGGCAAAAACAAACAACCCTAACGCCGGCTGTGCTTCTGGGCTCGTGGGTGGTGGAACCAGAGGGCGTTGGCCGAAGCAATACACTTGCTGCTGGGCAGGCTCGCCCATTCGGAGGTTCTTCTGTTCGGGGTGGTGGCCGATGAGCCGGCGCACCAGGGAACCCCGGGACAGATGCGCCGTCCAGGGAGGGGCTGCGGGGCAACTTAGAGTCGGCCACGGCGACGGCCATTCTCGGTGATCTTCTCCCGCGTGTCGGATCTGCCGGCCAGGGGGACGTACCGTCCACAGAGTATTCGTCATCAATAGGCCGACTGGGTGCTCTGGTGGCCCTCGGGCTGCGACTCGACAGCTGTCATCCTCGTCGAGCTCGGACAGGAGGGGGTCGATATCGTCGAGGAGCTCGTCGATGAGGAGGTAGGGGTCGTCCCCAAAATCAGTGACGAAGTAGTCGAAGGAGTACGAGGCCCCCAATTGTTGACGTAGATGCCCTTTTTCTTTACTGAAGATGCGTTCGAGGTCGACGCGGGTGGCGGCGGGGGGTGGAGAGGGTGGCCACCGGTCATGAGCTGGCCCCGGCCCGGCGGGCGATGCCGTGGTGGGGTCACCGCCATCGTCCTCGGGGTCGTAGCCCGCCAAAACCCACCGCAGGCGTGGCGGAGGAGGTTCCGGGGACGGGAGTTCCGGCGGGGGTTGGCGTGGCCAGGGCAGGGCGGCTCGGGCAGCGGCTGCGTCAGCGACTGCAGAGGTTGGCAGAGGAGGGGTAGGCGATGGGCGCTCGAACTCGGCTTCGAGGGAGTCGTCGAGATCCGCCGACGAAGGCCAGGGGGGAGGCGGGGGCTCTCGAGGGAGTCCTTTTCTGGCAAGCCAGGCGTCGAAGGAGTTGTCGTCGCTGTCGGAGGGGGCGCCGGAGGAGGTGGAGGAGAGGGCAGGCGAGGATGGCTCCTCGGACCGGAGCTCGTCGAGCTCGGCCTCGTCGTCGGAACCATCCTGGTCGACGTCGAAATTTGACGGCGGCGGCCACGGTGGAGGAGGAGGTTCAGGGGGCGGGCGCTCGATCGTACACTCACGGGGACGGGCGAAGGCTTCCCGTGCAGCGGCAGCAGCTTCGAGGGCAGTGATGGGCGGGCTGACAAAGGTCGGACGAGCCGGGAGCGGAGGAACATCTTCCGCGGCGCCGGTGCCGGACCAGAAGGGGGTGAACTCGGTCAATTCGGGGGTTAAAATTTCAAAACTTCCACGGTCACGACCAGGGATGAGAGGATGAAGCCGAGAGGAGCTCTCCCAGAGGATAGGGCTCGTGAGGGAGCCTTGCCTAGGGGGGTCAGCATAGTCGGCGTCCGCCATGGTTGCGAAGGCGGGGGGGTACTGTAGTATTGATTCCTACGTAGGCATTTGCAGGTGACAATCTCGAGGAGTCGATGTACATACGCGGCCACCCTTGTCATGAATTGTACCATCAACCTTTTCGTTACTCTACGTCAACATGCATCAATGATTAGGGGAATATTTGAGACGTAAATAAAGAATACAAACCACACGGCAGCAGTTTCCTTGATAAGATTGTTGCTCTTTGGATCACAACCCATCACATGTGGCCACGAACCTTGTTGGTACCCTATGCCGTCATGCATCAATAATTAGGGGAATGTTTGGGACATAAATGAAGAATACATACGATACCGTACGCTCGGAGATATTCGTAGAATTACGAGGGCTTAAGAGCCAGTTTATTTGCCTTGGTTGAGAGTTGTCCTCATTTTTGGATGAACTTAAATATACGGATTTTCATTGAGTTTGCTGAAGCTCAATTTATCCCTTAAACTGGGACGATTATCGGAGCACTTATGGATACAATCAGAACGAAAAGAACAACAAGAGAGAAAGATGACGAAAGACAAGGCAAAGAAATGAAAGAAGACACAAGCTGTGAAGTGATTGGAGAGTGAGGACAGAAGACATCAATATTGCCGCAAAAATGTCTCCCTCAACAGTACACATCCCGGGTAAAAAGATATGGCAAAGATAATAACTGACATCAAGGAGGCCGATTCTAAATATTTCACCAGAATATTCCTCTGTGCAGTGTAGTGCACAGGCCCCCTGACCCAAAACTAATTCTCCCAGGATAGGATTTTGTGCAATGTAGCAACTTACTTGTACAATGGACTATTTCTGATGTTAAATTGTATTCTGAAATTGCATTTGATACTGATATGAGGAGATAAGCCAGGTCAGAACGTGGCATAAAGAGAAAATCGATAAAAGGGCCACCAGAATCTGGCACAGACAAAACGAAGTAGCATAGTTGCTGGATCTTGTGCAGGTGAAAAATCATAAAAATGTTCAAACATCCAAATCGGCAGTGTCAATGTATTTTCTTGTAAAAAGGCTGCTGAATGTGAGGATCTTAGAGCATTATATCTCCCACAAAAGCTAAAACATTGAAAGCTTAAGAAACCCAGATCCTAGCAACTGTTCATGCCGTATCCAGGATACATCCCAAATTTGTTGATCGTCTCAAGCGAGTCCATAACAATACCTCTCAAATATTCTTCATAAGCAACTGTGACACTCAACCAACATCTGACCCGGGTACGGGACAATGACTACTACGGAAGACATACTTTTGCCAGCAATCCAGCCTTGTTTTGACGTCATGCGAGACTTGCCCAACATATACACTGCAAGATCATTTTTTAGACAATGAAGGATTGGGTCAGCCCCCTAATTTCAGTGAGAGAATACATAGAATGACAGAGGACATGCATTGGGAAGAGAAATATGTTTCTATCATCCTGGCAAAGGTTGGGGACCTGCAAGACGAACAAGGCATGGCAAAAGGCATGCATACTACCAAGCTTGCAGGAGCATCATCGATTCTCGGTACACCCTAAGCATTAATTGAACTATTTTCCCGATCGGAAAGTCAATGCTTACCCCACTAAAGGGCCAAACAGCCATTACGGTGAGGTTGCGGTGACCTGAGGTTACTGATGTTTGTTGCTGCGTTCTAACAAAGAGTTCGTCTCAGAGATATTTGCGTGCGTGTCCAACCGAAAGATGGTTCATTCGAAGCCGTACTAGGCAGTTGTTTGTTGTCTGCCCTCCACCAAAACCATCCTTCTCAGTGAAGTGTACATAATTTACACCGGCTTGTCGAGCCTGGCAAAGCTCACCCCCTCCCCCCCCCCTAACGATGGATCAGAACAACAACATATTCAACTGAAAGCCATGCTTTCATTGAGCACCTCACTGGCGAACAAGACGACTTCCAGTTCCAGAGTCCAAACCAAAAGCCCAAAATGACATCTTACAACAACCTCCCCCCTGTTCGACATACATCATCCCCAAATTATAATGACACAAAATGAATCACATAAACACCAAGACGAAAATTTCCATTTCCAGAAGAGCTTCTAACAGCCGCAAGAGCTCGATCCCTCCGCCGCGGCCGACGCCCCCTCCCCCCGTACGTTCCCCTCGTCCAGCTTCAACGTGCTCCCCCCCCCTCCGGACGACTCCCCGGCCCCCTTCCCGCCGCCTCCCCCCCCGCCCTTTCCCCCGCTCCCTCCCCCCCTCGCCGCCAGGTTCTTCTCGTGCACGATGGTGATCAGCCTCTCGAACGCCCGCAGGACGTTCGCCCCGCTCTTCGCGCTCGTCTCCAAGTGCTCCATCCCGAACTCGGCGCAGAACATCTCGGCCTTCTCCCGCGTCACCTCCCGGCTGTCGTCCAGGTCGCACTTGTTCCCCACGAGGAGCTTCGCGAGCTCGTCGGAGTTGGCGTGGTCGTTGAGCTGGGCCATCCACCGCTCCCCGAGGGACTCGAAGGACTTGGCGGACGTGACGTCGTAGACCAGTATGACCCCCTTGGCCTTGCGGAAGTAGGTGGGGAGGAGGACGCGGGCGAAGCGCTCCTGGCCGGCCGTGTCCCAGATCTGGGCCTTGACCTTCCCGTGGGGCGTGTCGAGCATCTGGGTGTCGAACTCGATCCCCATGGTCGCGGATATGTCGTGGTTGAGCGGGGCGTTGGGGTTCGTCAGCCGGGCGACGAGGGAGGTCTTGCCCACGCCGGAGTCGCCGAGCATGACGATTTTGTACAGGGGGGGCTTCGTCGTCGTGGACGTGGCTCTGTTGGACATGGTTGCGGTGGTTGCGGTCCTCTTTGTCGCGATCAATTTCAATTGGTCGGCCGGAGAAAGCGGATTGGGGTTGGCTTGGGGGGGCGTTATTTCATGGTCACTCACTCCAACTCCAAAACCTTTCCTTGCGTTCGCTCGCTTGCGCGTCGGCGACCACGGTGCAGGACTTTCAGAGGTACGCAAATAGGTTTAACCGTAACTAACTTTAACTGGAACAATTTTTCTCAACACAAAACAAAGATTTATTAGCAATTAAAGTAGGATATCATGAATAAGTTAAGATGATATTTGTTTACATAGTTCTATAAAAAATAACCGTTACCAATTCCGTCATAGAAAGAGGGCGCCATTGGTGCGCCCTCGGCCCTCGGTGTGTGAACGTAAAAATAAAGTGGGCGAAACACCGCCTGCCGCGAGTAGGTAGGTACATACAATCAGCCTCGTTCTATCTTGGGGGACGACCATGGTGATGGTGTTGACGCGTCCTACGGCGAAACGAACGGAGCGCCGAGCCATCCTGCGGCCACTGACTTGCTCATCTGCCATTGAAGAAGGAATCTCCGCTGCAACTTGATCGGAGGAGGCCTAGGGTCGGATGTGCGTGCGTTGATGATTCGCTTGCATCGTCGGAGCGTCAGCCTCACATCACACATACTGGCCGCGGGCAGACACGCCTCGATTCCCCGTTGATTGTCGCGAGCAGGTTACATCCGCGCGACCCCTGCGCTGATCCGTCGTTTTTTCCCATGCGATAACGTCCCTCGATTGAATGCTGCGGCTCCGTTCCACTGGCAGCTCGGGCTCGGACAACACCAACGGCCACGGCGACGAGCGGCGGAGAAACAACCCCGTCGCGCCCCCTCACCACGCCGACTCCGCCGCCCCCTCGACCCTCCGCCGCCTACGGATGGAGGCCGCCCGCTACCTCCGGCGCAACCGAACGGACTCCGACGGATCCGACGACGAGGACGACGACCTCCGGAGCTTGCTCTCGGGGAGCGCCTCCGGGGACGGCGCGCCGGTGCGGAATCCGCACCGACAGGCGCAGCAGCAGCAATCGCAACAACAGCAACAACAACAGCAGCAACAACAGCAACAACAATCGAACCTCATCACGCACATTTCTCCTCCGTCGTCGGACAGCAGCGGCGCCATGAACCACGGCAGGAGCGGCGGCGGCGGGGGCGGGGGGTGCGGCGTCTTCGTCTCCCGCAAGTCCCTGTGGCTTCTGGGCACCGTCATCCTGGTCCTGGGATTCGTGGGGCCCTCGGGCATCCTGTGGGACCTCTTGGAAGAGGACGATCCCGTGGCGAGCCTGTCGAATCGCGGGAACGACAAACTGGCGGCGATGCAAGGCGCGGACGGGGGGTCGATGCATCGCGCGGACGGCCGGCAGATGGTCCAGCACGGCGACAAGCACCACCACCTTTCTCCCGGGAACGAGCCGGCCGTCGGCGATGACGTCGCGGAACATTCCCGTCCGGCGGTGAGGGGCAATAGGGGCAAAGGCGGGGGGCGCAAGCGCAACAACCAGTTCCGGGAGCGGCATCGCCAGCAGGCGCGGCAGAGGAGGGACAAGAAGGACGACAAGGCCCAGCGGAAGGGGCGCGGGGGCGGCAACAAGAGCGGGCTGGACATACGGGAGGCCATCCACAACATCGACAAGGTCTTCCTGGACAACCGCCCCAAGGCGGCCGCCACGGTGGTCCAGAAGAAGAAGCGGAGGGGAGAGGGGGGAGGAAGAGGCCAGAGCGGAAAGCGGACCGACAACGGGGGAGCCGCGGGAGCGAGCGACGACGCCCTCTTCCCCGACGACGACGCCGCGGCCGTCGACGCCGCCCTCGCGGGGGGGGACGGGGGGGACAACGTCCTCCCCGTCGTACACGCCGACGACGACGGCTTGCCCGCGAACGCGGAGGCGCTGGACGAGTACGCGTACGGGCTCCCCGCGAGCGAGGCCCTCGAGTGCCGGGCGAGCGTGATCCAGTTCGTGATCTACGCGACCGACGTGAAGGACGAGTGCGACGGGCTGCGGAAGGCGTTCGACAAGACGTGCAGCGTGGCGCACGGGGCGGCGGCGGGAGGGGGGGGAGGGGGCGACGGCGGCGGCGGCGGCTCGGGGGCGATCGCGAACCCGGCGTCCGCGGGGGCCGGCGCGCATCGGAGCAGGAGGCTCGAAGAAGTCGCTCGGAATGTGGGAAGGGAGAGGCTCTCGGAGCGGGGCAGGCCGCACTTGTGGAACTTGATACCTGGAGCGTTTTACGATGAGGCGAGAAGGGCGGGGAGAAGGGTGGAATCGCACCTTCGGAGACGACTAAGCGAGCGCAATGTTGTTCACGTGGACCGGCTGATGCGGTCCAATCGCACACTTCAAGCTATGAACACTGCATCTGAATACGCCGAACCGGGGGGAAAGATGATAAGAAGGGGGATGAGTACAGAGGGGCGCAAAATGGAAGAGGTCGACCTGGACGCGCCAGGGGAATCACAACCGGTGCAACAGCAGCAACAACAACCGCAAAAACAACAGCCGAAGCAGGAGCAACATCAGGCGCCTCCCCTGATATCGCTGAACATACCAACGGCAAACAAGCACATCTCTGAGCAGATGCTGAACGACGCCCTCTTGCTTCAGAAGTCAAGTGACCTTGCCCCCACTATGAACAGAGCCTCGGCCACATCACTAGACAAGGTGCAGCAGGAGCTGCCGCCGCCACCGCAGCAGCAGCAGAAAGCCCTACACGATGCGCCCGAGGAAAATGCGCAGGATCAACTCCCACAACCGGCGGTCAACGTCAACCCCAATAGAACCGAGGAGTCAGCCGCGGCGATCCAGGATGCGGCAGAATCTGCCGAGGCCATCCGCACGGCCGTAGAGGGGGTCGAGGGCATAATGAACGACCCCAAGAGCGTCGAGGCTCGCACCTGCTGCGCTTCCATCCTCAGCGTTTTCCACGAGCACTGCGACCCCACCACGACCGGCGTGGAGGACTACTCCGACCGCCGCCTCCTCGTGGTGGTCTTCGTGATCACGGTCTGCGGCATGGTCAAGAGCCTCATCCGGCACCTCGGAATACGTTGGCTCCCGGAGGCCGGGGGATGCATCCTCGTCGGCGTCTTCGGCTACCTCATCCTCCAGCACTACCCTCACGTCCAGTTCGCCTTCGACGGGGACATGTTCCTGCGCATCATGGTCCCCCCCATCGTCTTCGAGGCGGCCGTCAAGATCAACAAGCGCAACTTCCTTCGGCACGTCGTACCCATCACCATCTTCGCCGTGGCCGGGACGCTGGCGAGCACGGCCTTCACGGCCTTATTTCTGCATAAGGGAAGCAGCCTCCTCAGCGACTACGTGACGGTCATTCCCGTGAAGGAGTCGCTCGTTTTTGGCGCGCTTATCTCGTCCATCGACCCCATCGCGGTCCTCAGGTGAGTGCCATATTCAACTCCTCTTTTGGCTCTTTGCTGCAGTCGACCGCCTCCGCCTCTAATACGATTGCAACAGCGTCCTGAACAACATGGGCATGACGGACTCGGACACGGTCTACGTGCTCATCTTTGGCGAGTCCCTCCTGAATGATGGCGTGGCCATCGTCCTGTTCCAAACACTTGTTCACTTCCTCGACGATCATCTTGTGGTCGACGCCGACGTCATCTTCGATGCATCTGTGCACTTCGGCGTGGTGGCCTTGGGATCTGTGACAGTGGGGATGCTGTCTGGCGCGTGCGCGACCGTGTATTTCGCGTTGATGCACGGGTGCCAGACCCCCATGGTGGAGGTCATCATGTTCTGCTGCTGGTCATACATGCCGTATTATGTCTGCGACATGGTGGAGTGGTCAGGCATAGTGGCCATCGTTGCCAACGGGTTTGTGATGGACCTCTACGTGATTGGTCAACATGGAGGCAGCGGCGCTGGGGTCGCCACAGAAGATGACATCTTGATGAATGGCACAGCCAATAACAGCAACAGCGCTAGGCCGCGTCAGCATCGTCAAAACCAGTGTCGGGCCATTTTCAACTACGAAGGCCATCTGTCAACGAAGGCAGAAAGTCACGTCCACTTTGTCATAGAAATATTTGCGACATTGATGGAGACGGCCATTTTTGCCTACCTGGGCCTGTTCCTCTTCAGCTCGAGGTATCATTGGAGCGGCTACCTCACGGTAATATCCATTTTCGCGACGGTGACCGGACGCGTCATCATGATACCACTATTCAGCCACATTGCCAACATCCTAAACCGTATGGGATTGTCGAGGCGTAGGAGCTCTGCAAGTAGCAGCTTGGGGAATAGCGACACCATCGATAGGAGTGTCTATATTGACCGCCGCATGCAGCTGGTACTAATCTTCGCTGGTCTCCGCGGGGCCATGTCTTTTGCGTTGGTAGAGCACATCCCAATGTTTGATGCCACAACGGGCCAGGGATCGCGCCTCAAGCCAGAACTCAAGGCAATGACATCAGCCTCTGTCATCTTCACTGTGTTTGTCCTTGGGGGCGCGACCTCATATCTCATGGAACGGCTTGGCTACTCCCTCGGCAGTGGGCGGGAGCATGATGCAGTTGAGATTGCCCCCTTGATGCCGCAACGTGACAAGAAGATGTCATCTCCTGCCGCAGCAGACCGGAGAAACGGGATGTTCTCTTCTCTGGCCAGCGATACTTCAAATAGCATCACTCGGATAAGTGGTTCCGTGCGACAGCGAGGAGGAAGATAGCTTCTGTGGGTTTTGGCATTTGGTCAGCTTCCTTGCTCCTCATGGAAAGGTGCATTTTCAACATGTTCTTTGGGGAAATCCATCACAAGGGGCCATCAACGATTGAGATGGGGCAATCTCAATGTTGGAACTTCCGTTTTCGCCAGAGAAAGCTTCTCAGACACTTTACCTAGCGCTGCCTCTTATCAGCCAAGCCTGTGGCTGCTTAGATCGATGGCAGCAGGCTCAAGCTGTCTATCTTTTGTCTAATGTACGTTTGGCCAAACCTCATTTTATTAGATTCTGGCATTGAATCATAATTCTAGACCTAACTATCCCTCACTGATAAGCTATGTTACGGACGTGAGCACTGTCTGTCTCTTCGGGAAGATGATGTCCTTGAACTGAAAATATAGAAACAAGAAAATATGGCCTGTGCCTATTACCTATTGACGAAAGAAGTCATCGCAGCCAGGGGGAAATAGATTGGCACCAATCTACTCTCTCTCCTGACGCTTTCGTCGAGGATCTATCTCTGAAGCGAAGATGTGCCCGTTGTTAGGCTTCATCAGCTTCAAACTTGAATCGTTTGCAATGATGACTTCAACCCGTTTCGCTACAGCTATTGCGCCCCATTTTCTATAACATTCAACAGAGTGCACAAGGTAATCCAACGCCTGTTGTCTCAACCCTCCCTGAAGGAAGAACTCCCCAGCCAGATCACTCGCGATGGCTTCTTCGTGAATAAATTTATGTTCACGGGCAGAGACTATGGCTTTTTCATACAATCGTGACGCCTCATCATAGGTTCCCAAAGTATGCAGTCTTTCCGCTTCTAGCAGCAGCATTTTGTTTTCCCAGTTCCACAACGAGTGTTCACTCCAGCATTTCATGGAAGCCAAAATTGAGTCTCCCTTTGCTATCCACTGCTCCTTGAATTCATTTCTTTGGCGAGCCAATTTATAAGAAACCAAGCCTTCGAAGAATATTCCAATGATGAGGAATATACGGAGCAATTCCTTCTTGCCACAAACACTGTCCCAGATGTCTGCAGTGTCAAATGATATATCATCAAACTGGCGAAAGAGAATCGCCCTGACCAGCTCATTGATTTTCTTGCCGAGAACAATCATGGGGTTGTCAGGGAGATACTGTGGATCAGCAAGCAATTCTCTCTCAGTGGGTATGAAATGGCCGCCAACTGAGTTCAGCACATTCAGACCTTCTCTCAACACACGGATTTGACAATGAACCAAAATGGTTGGGCCAAGGAAGTGTGGGCCCTTTATTTTGGATATGAAACCTTCGTAATTCTTTTGGAGTATGTCCAAAGTATGCAACCCAGCGGCAAAGCTGGTTTGATTGAAGAGATACCAGTTGAGCATGGTTGATAAATAATCTCCACTTTGCTGACCAGCTCTTTTCCCAAGTGCGTGTGCATCGACTATCGACTGTAGCGGTTCTGAAGCCCAAAGTATAGTACTGTATACCACTCTTATGACCTCAGACTTGTTAGAATTCTTTCCAACGAGTTTCAGAGCCAACCTTGCCAATCGGCAACCTTCAGTTATCGACCCGATCGATGTCAAAACCTCCCCATAAAAGGCGAACGCAAGAGCAGATGCCCCGCTCAAACCATTCTTGATGGTGAGGTCGACCATGCGAAGACTGACACACGGAATTAGGCTATGGTCAGCCCCATAGAGAGCATTGGTCAAGTTGGCGTACAGTTTCAGCAAATTATCTTCCCGCTTTTTGGCCTTTGTCATGCTCAAGACATCGTCGTCGCTCATTTTTTGGAGCCTCTCATTCATGTCATTGAATTCGCGTTCGTCTATCAAGTCAATTTTCCGAGGAAGCTTTTCGTCCATTTGGACAAGTATTTCGACCATACATTCGATTGACTCCTTCGAAGAGTTGGTATGCAACAGCTCCTTTGATTTGCTATACAAACCTGGTTGAAGATTATTTGATCGCATAATTAGTATACAGCAATCAGTGCAAACCCAAAGAGACCTCATGCCACTCACAGTTGAATTTGTCCTCGAAGCATCTGGCGTGTTCAAGTAGTTGGTCTGAGTAAACAGAAAATTCTTGATTGTTGGTTATGCATGCAGCTTCTGCGGCAGCATCATAAAGGTGCAAGCTAAGGGTATAGTCGGTCGTCCAATGATTGTCACTGGGCAAAAATGATATCCCTTGGCGGAACAAGCGAAATGCCGCATTGTAGTCCGAGTACAGGCTGATTGCACGTCGACCAGCATCCAAATTCATCCCCGATATTTCAACGAGATGTGTGCGATCATGAACAACACTGGCTCCACCGAGATTGATTTGGTTGATGGCAGTGAAAAACAGCTCATCTTTGTCTTGGCCATTCATTTCCCTTTCACGGGCTGCCAAAAGTGCACAGCCAAATTGCATATGATCCCTCTGTCTTTGCTGCGCTGTCATCAGCTCGTAGGCGGCCTGCCGGATCTTATCATGGGCGAATTGAAATACCCCACCAACGTTGTTCATGAAGCCTCTGTTTACGATTTGCTCTAGGATTTCCTCAAGATCCATTCCCAGATCCTCGGAAAGAATGCGAAGTATTGAATCCTGCACGCAGAAGCCCACGCAAGAAGCAACCTTCAAACCCAGCTGCGATCTGGGATCCAACCTCTGCATTTCCTTTATCAACAGGGATAAAACATTGTCTGATATTTCCAACCCCGAAATCCCATCCAAGTCCCACGACCATTGAGGTGGGTTCAGGCTCACAAAGATGAGGTTTTGTTTCACCAATGATTCCATCAGTTGTCGCAAAAACAATGGATTTCCTCCGCATTTACGGTAGAGAGACGATGTCAGTGGTCTTGTGATGCGGCAACTCCGGTGCAGCGAATCCGACACGAGCCTGCCGACATCCCCCGGCGTTAGATTTTCTATTTTGATTGTCGTCATTGCCGGGAGCGTTGTGATGGAATGAAGCCAAGCATTGAAAGTTATGCACCCATTACTGATATCATCACGGTGTAAAAAGGTGCAGAAAACTGATTTGCTGCTGTAAAGTATCAGCGAACTGGCTAGGTTCAAGGACGCAGGATCAGCCCACTGCAAATCGTCCAACAAAAGAAGAACACGTCTGGAATGACAAGTAATGATCCTGAGCAATGCACAACACAAGTATTGCATGCTGAGGGCCGAGTCAACACAGCTTGGTACAGCTCCTAGCCCAGTGCTGGAGGGTAAGAGCTTCGGCAAGCTAGGCACAATGCTTGCAAGCAGAGGAGCTTGATTTCCGAGAGAGGTTTCCAGCTCGGTCTTTACCAACTCGAGTTGAGCTGGCGTGGCATCGGCCACAAATAAGTCGCAGATCGAGTTGATGGCAGACCCAATGGTAAACAATGGCGTGGCTTCGTTTGAATTGAACTTCGCAGCCACGAGGTAGCCATTGAATTGGTTGGCCAAATCTCGAAGAACATGGTTTGCAAGTTTGGTCTTTCCCACACCTGCGCCTCCAGAGATCACCACGCCGCAGCACCTACCATCAAAGTGCTGCTGAAATGAATGCTCGAGCTTATTCGCTGCTTCTTCTCGTCCGTAGAGCTTATCGCATATTTCCAATGATGGCATTGGGTTCGTTTGAATGTCGCGAAGAAAGCGCGATGGGTCTTCGCTCATGCTAACTAAATCGTCCCGTAGATCAGACAAGGAAGTATACGCATCGTCGCCACGAAATTCGGAGCTGTAGCAATCGAGGAGATTTTTCAGAACTGATATCAATGCGTGAGGAACCCCGGAACTCTCCAGCTTGCTCATGAACTTTGAACTAATAACTCCAGTGCAGGGTGATTGTCGCTGAGATTTCTTTGGACGAGGTCCCTTCGATTCTTCGTTCAGGTTCATGGCATTCATGGACAATGCGTCCGAAGTTGCATTGCAACCGTCTTCGAATAGAGGCTCACCACCAGAGAAAAGTTCGCAGAAAGTAACACCTAACGCAAACAGTCGGGGCATGAGTCCTCCTTTGTCTTCGTCACCTCCAATGTATCCCGCAATCAAAACGCTGTCTATAACTTCCAGGTACGGCAAATGCCATTCCTTTGCTCTCACCCATACAAATTCAGCGGATATACACTCAAGAGGGATGTTGTTCCCATCCACGTCGGCATTCATGAGATACTCTGTCAACTTGAGCGCGGTCGGAAGGGCGGACTCAACGTACTCCAACACTTGGGCTGATGGCTGTTGAGGGAACGGTGCTTTGGTTTGCTTAGACTTAGCAATCCATTGCCGTAAAGATAGGTTGTGCACCGATTCTCCGCACTCATCTTGCACACAGCCGAAGTCTATTGTCAGCGGATCGGATTCCTGAGCAGGGCCACCGTTACCTGCGATTCCCGCTGCTCCATTTGTTTTGATTTCAGGCAATGCCTCAGGTATCTCTCCCACGGCGGTCACCGTTCGTCCTTGCCCCGGTCCATCACCTTTTTCTTGCTCTTTCTCCCCGTCCTGCGTCTCATCCGCAGTGGTAGCCGTCTGTTCGTCTTGTTCTTGCGTTTTTCTTTCTCCGCCATCCGAAGAGCTCCTGCTCCCAATTTCATCGTTTCCATCCGGCACTGCCAGTTCCTTCGGCCTTCTCTCGAAAATATGTCCGCTTGGTCTTTCGCGCAATCGATGCAGAGTTTTGCCCAGGGCCCTATTTTCATCTGCGGGCACCCAGCTTTTCGCCAATATGAGAGGGTGGATTTCGCCACCGTCGACCTCGGCGCGATCCCCCCCGTTCGCTGCGCGGTCGTCGGAGCCCTCTTCCAAAAACCTACCGGGGGGCATCAGGTCGCGAACTCGATCCATGATCGCCATGGCGATGGCTCGTTTCTCTTTCCTCTTCTCCGCATTTGCGAACTTCTGCTTCTGCTCTTCGACCAGCCAGCGAAACCGCTCGTTCCCGGGATGTGTGTTGATGTGGCTCCCGCGCCCGAACAACACATCCTGAGGAAGTTTTGATTGCATAGGCATCAACATGTGATGTGAGGGACGCATGATAAGGGATGCCAGGGCTAACTTGTTTTACTAGGTCCCTAAGGTACAGGGGCACTCACATTTTGATGGGGAGTCGTAGCCATCCTGGGCTGCACAATCGCGAGAGCTCGACCGGACCAATGCTCGGCCTGCCTCGACTTTGCAGCAGGCGCAGCCGCTGCCGCGGCGGGACCTCCTGGATGCCGCAACCGCACGCTGCGACTCCTGTCTCGACGCTCCTACCAATCACTGCGCGTCGCCGACAAGCACAGCGCAGCTCTTTATGGCGGTATGGTGCACACCAGTCGCTTGAGCTCGTGACTCGGTTTTTGGCGGGAAGCCCTCCCGGGGCCTCGTCTACGAGCTCAAAGATTT
>JALLPA010000051.1:0-24821 GCA_036939895.1 Thalassiosira exigua
CTACATTTTCATCCAGTATAGTACTTTATCGTACAAAATAGACCAAAAGTATAAACATTTGGGTGTTTGCGGGAAAAAAACAGTCGAAATGGCAGCCGAGACCTTTCGAGCAACTCGCACCTCCGCTCCCCTTGCATCCATAGCCGCGTCGGCGGCGTAGCTTATACATACTGTAGTTACGGTAGACCCAATGTCTACCGCTGAGAGGCCGTGTGAGGGGGCCAAACATGATGTTGCATCACGGACGTAGAATAACAATGGCCCGCACCGCTCCGCACCCTAGCAGGATGCCCATGCCGTCTCGAAGGGCGGCGGAAAGCCACGAGGCCGCCGCCTCCTCCCCCCGTCCGTGCCGACGCGCCTTCCTGCTGCGGACGCTCGGCCTCCTCTCCCTGGGACTCGCCGCCGAAGTCCTCGTCCGCGGCCGCGCCGACCTCGACCCGACGGCGACGACCGCCGGGGCGGAGGAGGAGACGCGAGCGGCGGACTTCGCCCGGTCGCTCCCGCCGTACAACGACGCCCCCCCGTCGACGATCGCGATCCCGTCGTCCGAGAAGGCGCGGAAGGCCCTCGCCTCCTCGTCTCGGAGCTGGAACGTCGAGCGCCTGTTCGACTACTTCCCCCGTCCCAAGACTTCTGACACGGTCCGAATCTACCACGAGGAGGCCCACCGAGAGCTCGCGCGGCTGCTGCTCCGTCCCGCGACGAGGCAAGGAGGGAGGGCCGCAACGGTTACCATCTGCGCCAACGGCGGATCGGCCACCGCGGGGGGAGGGCGGATCCCGAAGCTCGAGCGATTCCACCGTCGCTTCGCCGCCCATCTCGAGAGGCTATCTCCGGACCTTTCGATAGACGTAGTCGACCGCGGGCACGGCACGCGGGGCACCCTCCACTCGGCGGTCTTCGCCGCGAACTTCCTCCCGCCCGACGCCGACCTGATCTTCTGGGAGTTCTCCATCAACGACTCCGACTACGAGGCGTCCGAGCAGCGGAGCGCGCTGATCGCGTGGCTGACCGAGGCGTCGCGCCTGAGGCCGGGGGATCCCCCCAAAGTGATTCTGGTGTACTTGTGGAAGTGGCCGTTCGGGCACGACGACGAGGGAAGGGTCGTCGCGCCCGTGTTCGAGGCGCATCAGGGAGTCGCGGAGCGGTTCGACTTCGTGGTGGGCCACGTCAACTTGGCCTCGTATATGGACGAGCTGGCCGGCGCGAAAGGAGGAGAGGCCCGGTCGCTGAACCTGAAGCGACTGCTCGTCCAGGACGGGATACATCCGAGCCGCATGGGGCATTCGGCCGTGGCGTATCTGCTGTTGTGCCTGCTGGAGGGAGGGCGACGGGAATGGCGCGAGCGACCTCGAATGCAGCCTCCGGACCGACCCGACAGTGCGCCAAGTCGAACGCAACAATCCGCTGGAAACATCGGCGCCGTCAACGACGTGAGCTGCGAGTGGACGTGCGGAGCGGATGCGCCCGAGATGGAATACGTACGAAGCCAAGTCGAGGCTCGCGACCCGTCGACGGCGTCGTTCGGTTGGAGGTCTCCCCTCGCGACGGCCACGCTGGAACGACCGCGGAACGACGAGGACGCGCCGACGGCGCACGCGTCGTTCGGGACATGGCCGATGACCACGCGCGCCGAAAAGAGCGACTACGTCGCGCTCCACGGCAAGGCCGATCCGCTCCGCGACGACCGACAGATCAGCGTCATGGTGCCCTGCTGCGCCGCAAGCCGGCGTTCCTCCATCGACCTGCCCCGACGCGCGAGGCCCCTGGACAACGCCACCTCCCTCTTCCTCGGATTGTATCCCGAACGGTCCGATGTGGAGACCTTGGAGGTGACGGTCAAGAGGAGGCGCTCATTCTTCGGGACGAATCGCGGGACCGTGGTCGACGGGCGGATCGTCCGAGGTTTAAAAGAGCCTTCGTGCATGTGGAGCTGGCGGAGGATATACGATGCGATTTGGTACGACTTTGCGGACGATGCGCAGGATGGCGTCGCCAAGATCGAATTTTGCGTTGAAAATCAACGTTGCGCTGAGACGGAGGGGCATTACAGCTCCGTCCGGCTTATGGCGGTTGCGGTGTATTAATATCTAACACGCTTCCATCTCTTCATCGTCCATTGGCTACTAAGGCAGTGTCCTAAGTAGGTAATGGGTGTTGTGGAACCTTGTGAAGTGTGTTATCATGTCCCCCCCCTTCGATTCAATGCACGCAGCAATTTATTCATCCCGTTGATACGCGATGCACCCTCTGTCTCACACAAAAAAACCTTAGGCCAGGGGGGGGGGCGTTCGAAATCGAGCATGAAGCATACGAATCGACCCCACCGATCGATAACCATAACCGGAGGGATAACGGCCGAACTCGTGAGCAATATCTGGTCTCTGATACTCCGGCCACACTCCACCCTTTGAATGCAGCACAGCCAATAGCATTCCCCAAAGAAATCAAATGGTGAGAGGAGGAGAGACGTGGGTATCTGTGGCTTTTTGGGGCGCTAGGAAATTAACAGCATGATACAACAAATTTTCTCTAAGACACAGCATTAAATAAAACAGGCCCGATCCAAACGCCAGTTCGCACGAACGGCACTTGCAGAGACATTGCCTATTAACATCCGTCAATCAAAGTTTCATACAGTTTCTAACACCCATTCATATTCCTAGGTCCCCAAGCAAGGCGTAACTTTGGCGCTATAGTTCTCATTCCCAAATGGTATCTGTCCCACTACAGATATACCTTCCGTGTTCTCGATAGGACAGTTCCGTTCTTCGCCCCTGATCATGCCTTGTCAAGATCCGACTGAGGCGCCTGCCTTGCATTTTTATGGCTGGAGGAAACATGGAAGGACGATTGAGCAAGCACATGTACTCGAAGCAACAAAGACATTCGTGTCACCTCACCTCAATTAAGACAGCACGTCTTGTGATGACAACAGCTCAAAAAACCGCAGCTATACTTGGCCCTCTCACGCTCACCACTGTGACATCCGTGTTGGCAGGCAGTGTCGCGGCAGCATGTGTTGCTTTGTTGGCCGCCGATAGTTGGCTTCCAGCAGTCTCCAGTAGGATCCTGGGTGCAGCAAGAATATCTGTAATAGCTGCAACCCGCCCCCGGCTCCCTTGGGATGATATCATTGTGCAGGTAAGCATATTGCGAATAATATCCCTCCCTGCAATGATTGTTTGAATATGGAGTTTCACAGTAAGCATTGCTGTCCAGGTAGCACCGTTGGCATGAGCCATCACGATTTTTGGGAGAGCACTTATTGTCGTCCCAGTGGCAACAGCCGCTGTCACACTCGGAGCCCCGAGAACAACTTTCTCCTACACTCTTGGCTTGACATGTCTCGTCTTTGCACTTGTTGGTGACACACGTCCAATCCTGAGAGCATGGCGAACCACTTGGAATTTTTTCGCATATTCCATTGTTGCAACGGCCGGTGGTACATTCCCAGTCCTTGTCGCAACTATATCCCACACACATGTAACCTTCGGTAATGCAACACTTGTCTTGCGTAACGCAGTGACAACCTGCACTACTACCCGAACAGTAATTGATAGCTCGTTCTGGATGAAACGGACGGCAGGGATCTATGCCCCGGGGGTCTGAGGTGCAAGGAGGCTCGGAAATGGAGGCCAGAGGTTCATCGAGAAGATGATCGGAGTTGAACGATACAGCAGCACTCGCAGGAGATGGTTTGGCAAACGCGTCATCATGCTGAAGTTTCTTCAGTCCTTCCCCTCGAATAGCCCTTGGTGACTTGCTTGCATATGGTCCATCAGACGCTAGTTCGGGATCTTTGTTGAGATCGCCACTATCTTTGGCCCAGATGGATGTGAGCAATGGAAGGACGAGAGCGAGATGCGACATCATATTGTCGAGGCAAAGGAGCCAATGCTTCGAATTGAAATGAGCCGAGAGAGAATCAAGGAAGATGTTTTTCGGTCAGATTTTGTTCGGCGCAGCATCAAATGCCCAATCAATTTCGATAGAACGGCACAGGTTCATCGGAACTTGACTCACCACGCGATCGAGGATGGCACAGTCAGCCCCACTTCCACTTCGCAACAACTCTGATTTTATGACAACTAAAACAGGCGTGTCGTCTTTGCTGCCCTATCGTGCCAAAACCAAGCATCAAGCATCGGACTTGCCTGGTCGAGCCCGAGGACAAAACTCGCTCGCGCCTCGTGCTTGAGCAAGCACAACATCACCATCACACTGCGGCGCCGTGGATAATGTTTGCTGTTGACGTTACTGATGCCGCTGCATGCACCATCAAGCCAGAACAGATCGCTTAGATATGGCGACCAATCCAGCACCAAAAAGGATATTCAGCGATATTATTGTGTAGAGTAGATAAAAATACGTCGATTTCAATGTGTACGAGCATTTTAGTTGACGCCAAAAATTATTATTCGGCGACATTTAAAAAAACGAATCGCTCAATAATTGATCATCTACTTATTCCACCATCAAGGGTCGAGCCCGAGGACAAAACTCGCTCGCGCCTCGCTCGCGCTTGAGCAAGCACAACATCATCATCACACTGCGGCGCCGCGGATATTGTTTGCTCAAGAGTGTGCGATGTGCTGTTGACGTTACCTACTGATGCCGCTGCGCTGGACCATCATTCAAACCGGAACAGATCGCTTTTAGGCCAAGCCTTGTAGGTCCCGTGGACGTAGCGCGCAGCGCCTGTCGCAGCGGGCCGGGCGAGTTTTCGACGCGCGTCGGGCCTTGTAGGTCCGCGACCCGAGGAGCCGGTCCTACATAGGAACCAATATTTTCTTTATTGTTTTGTTGGTGGGCTGCCTTATCTTATGATATTGAAAAATAAATATTCACGAAGCTTGGAAAAAGAACAAAAAATGTGTGGCCAGCCGCGCTCGAATCCATTTACCTACCACCTTATGTACTTGCTCGGCTCTGCGCGACCTCACGTAGCGAGATTCTCTCCGCGTGAGCCCGAGGAGACTTACGCGGAGCCGGACGGCCAAAGTGCCTGTTTTTTGCTCATTTACGGATCCTCAACGGGGTGAGTCTCGCTGCGCGCTACGTCCACGGGACCTACAAGGTTCGGCCTTTTTTTAAAGGGGGCGGCGCGCGGCGCGCGCGTGCGTCCGATGCCAGAACCTCTCCATCTCCATTATTTTTTGCCGTTGATTGCACCTCCACGACTGTCCACCTTCTGGATGCAAGATGGACGGACGAGAGCGCCGAGAGCAGTAATCGTTGTTCGCTCTGATTCTTGATGAACTGCCTCCTCTTCGCGGCCACAATTCGGGCGATCTCAGCCTTCGCGCCGCCACCCATGCCGACGTTGTCGCCGTTGAGCGAAGGGGGCGCAATGACGAAGGAACGGATCGCGCCGGCGCGACGGACGTCGTCCCTCGCCTACGACGGCGGCAGCGGCGGCAAATACGGCGAGAAATACATCTCGGCGGATGCGTGGAGGAAGCGCCGGGGCATGCCGCCCAAACCCGCCTCCTGGGCGGAGACGGCGCTGGCCTCCGCCTCCACATCGGCCTCCTCTTCCGCGCCAGAACTGGACGACGGCGTCGACGAGGGACCGCTCATCACGTTCGGCGTCCTCGCGGACATACAATACGCGCCCATCCCCGACGGGAAGTCCTACGCCGGCAATCCGCGGTACTATCGCCACGCGAAGAAGGCGGCCGAGCACGCCGCGCGGCACTTCCAGGAGGAGCGAGTCCAGTGCGTCGTGAACTTGGGCGACATCGTCGACGGGAAGTGCGCCGACGTGGAGCGGTGGGGGGGCGTCGTGGATTCCGACGGCGAGGGGGGCGGAGGGGGCTTCGCGTCGGACGAGGAGGAGAAGAAGACCGGCGGAACGCACGTGGGCGTCGACGCGATCGACGACGTGCTGAGGGCGCTGAGCTCCTACGACGCCGGGCGCATATTACACACGTACGGGAACCACGAATTGTACAACCTGTCCCGACGGGATTTGGGAGACAAGCTTTCGATACCCTTCAAGTTGGAGCCCACCAATGATCTCGTGGGATATTACGATCACTTGTTGCACCCGCATCGACCGGACCGTGCATCGCGCATGAAGCTGCGTTTCGTGGTGCTCGATTCTTACGACGTGTGCTTGCTGGATCGATGTCCGGACACGTCGCCCAAACGACGGCTCGCCCACGAGCTGCTGGTCGCCAACAATCCAAATTATCCGGAAGACGAGAATTCTCCCGAGGGATTGCAAGGGCTCTCGAGGCGGTACGTCGCGTTCAACGGCGGAATAGACGCGCCTCAAATGGAGTGGCTGGAGCAGAGCCTGCAAACGGCACGCGACAACGACGAAAAAGTGATCGTCTGCTCTCACCAGCCGATCCACCCGGACTCGACGTGGCCGACGTGCTTGATCTGGAACTACGACGAGGTCTTGACGAAACTCAGAGAGTACAGCGACGTCGTCATCGCGTCGTTTTCCGGGCACGCTCACAAGGGAGGGTACGTCCGGGACGAGGCGAGCGGCGTTCACTTTCGGGTGTTCCCGGCGACGTTGGAGAGTCCCGAACCGATTCGCACGTACGCAATGGTGGATCTGTGGCACGATCGGTTGGTGGTGAGGGGGTGGGGGGATTGCGTCAGCGATGTTTACGATCTGGATCACTTGAGCGTGGAGCTTGATGACTGTGCATATACCAAAGAAGCTAGACTCTGAGTAGAACTTCAGTGTCGAAAGATGTATAGCCATAACCAATTTTCTCGACGAGGGCATTGCAGTACAAAATGCCCCCAGTTGCACATTGCAATTATATTTCCAAACATGATAAGTAGTGTTTGCATCGCTTTGGCAAGTGCGTTGGCTCCAACTTTGTAGTCTGTCAACTGATCCCACAATGTTTGATTACAATAAAAAAATACACACGCGTGGTTGACTGCAAACGTGTTGCTTCTGCGCAACAACTTGTTCAGCATTAGCAATGCGATGAGATATATTATTAGCATGAGCACACAACATGCATCATGGCTGTATTTTGGATCACATACTTGACTGCTGTTGATTACGAAAGTCATGATTGCTGACGTAGGTACCTACCCCCAAAGACATGTGAGAACTAACAGTGAGTGATTGATGGTCTGACACCGAAATGACATTTACACCAACATGATGAGTGTGCGGCTCTATGCCCTTCATGCAAGTTGGATGAAGAGCACAGTGCGAATGATCAAGCTCGACAAGATGAGCACTCCAAGTGCCCATCAAGCCCAAAGCGAGTGGCTCCTAAGCTCCAGTTGGCATCAGCCCAGTCGTGCCCACAGGGAACGTAATCCTGTCACCCCAATGCTTCAGCACGAACTCCAAAAACCTAGGGCCTGAGTTAGCATTCCCATAATTATTCTTTACGAAGTCCAGCGGTCTGTACTGGCTGTCCTTCCCACGAGTGTTGTCGAGTATCCTCCTCAAGCTTTGCCTAAAGTCTGACATGTCGTGAAAGAACTCTCCCGTCTCCCCCTCCCTCATGTACTTCCACCCACCCAAAATGTTCCGGTTCATCAACAGGGGAACATTCATCGACAAAGCCTGGGTGCTCACGCGCGGACTGGCGTCGCACACTTGGGGCAGGAACGCCCACCGCGCCTTGGCCAGGTAGTCGAAGAACTTGTCCTGGGTAAGGAACGTCGACTGCACCATCTTCCCCTCGCACGCCTTCGGGATCGTGCACGTCTTGGTGCCGTCCTTGTTTTTGTTTGCGATGAGCACCCCTGTGACGTTATATTCGTCGCTGCACATGAACTCCAGGGCCTCCCGGACGAAGGAGAAGTTTTTGTTATAGGAAGCCCATCCCTTGCAATCGTTCTCGACGTCTTGATCGCCGCCGCTGTAGACGAAGTCGTATATCTTCTCCACGTCTGAGTGCTCCTGGTAGTACTTCTGCGGCTGGTCCAGCATGAAATCCGACTGCGCCATGAGCATAGTTTCCACATTGGGTGGGAAGAATTGGCTCGGGTGGTGCATGTTGTGCAGGAATCCTGGGAACATATTTAGGTAATACTCCGATTTGAACTTGGCCGAGAACGGGTTGGGCGACGTCAGCGGATACGCTTCGAAGCTCGAGATGCCTATGAAGAGGATGTCATCCTTGTAAAAATTGTACACGTCCTCGTCGTCGCTCTGGCGGAACGGCGCCCGGACCACGATGACGTTCACGTGCTCGTCCCGCTGGTTGACCACCTGCTGGAACGCGTACCGGTCGACGATGCGGAAGTAGTCGGGGTGGAGATGCGCGAGCTTCGAGCTCCGGGCGCACGCGCCGTCCTGCCACTCGCACTGGCCATTACACCACGCGGCACCGTTCCCCTGGGGGCAATCGGCGCAGGTGGGGGCTTTGTGCGCGCCGCACTGTACGGTCCCCGGGCCTTTGAAGCCTGGGTAGGTCGCGTAGGACTTCTGCCCGTGGTAGAACTTCTTGGGGTTCGCTTGTTGCTGACGGGCTGCCTTTTCGTTCAGGGCCTCATCGACGGCCGATACCGCCATGGTCTTGACGATCCGGCGGATGTTCTTCTTGGGGACGGGGATCCCCCTTCCGAAATGGTCGTCGTTCGTCGGCGCGTCGATGCCCTCGTCTGCCGCCGAGGACGTGAGCTTGCCCACGAGAATGAGCGAGGGGACGAACACAAACATCGCGACCAGGAACATGGCGACAACGACATGGTTCGAAGTGAGCTTCACCGGTCCGGAGAAGAGGCCTGCAGCCCCCACCGGCTTGGTGATCTTCACCATGGTCGAAAATATTATGTGTTATGTGAGCAGGATGTGGGATGGGGTGGGATGCATGGGCGGGCTGTTGCTTTGGAAAGGAAAGAAGGCTATGTTTAAGAAAAATTTTACTGCACAATACCCCTATCAAATAAAAACCGTTTTCTTACGATGATACCAGAGATATGAAATGATAGATACTCCTATTATTTGTTCATAGTTATCGAAGTTCGGTAGGATTACAAAGGAAGATACGGACAATAACTCACTGCCTCAAACTGATCGGACCGTTATGATTGGGGAATTAATGTTGAGGTCTAAATTCTCATGTCAATAGATTGTAGGTTTTCACTCTAATATTTTTCCACCCCAAATCACTCACGGCGGGAATGTCCGCCATGGCCGCCGCATCTATGGGTAGCGAAGCAAACCAAAAGGACTAGGAGTAGTTGCACAAAATAAACATCAATATTGTGTACTTGGAACTTGGATGCGACATAGTACAACTCTTCAGCTTTGATTTAGTGCCCTCGGTTTTGAATTGATTCAGCTCAGGCTGAGATGTTTAGTTTTCCCGGTCCTCGAGGTTGGCAGGGAATCAATGTTCCTGACCAAATCGCTGCATCTCAAGACCTTGATAGGCATGGATCAAGTCATCCGCGCTAGTCGTCTGTCCGATTCTTCCTTTCAAGGTTCTTGGAGGCCCTTGTGGTAGAGGAATCCTTCTTCGTTTTCAAACTGGCAGTGATTTCAAAAAAATGGAATAGAATTTAG
The DNA here is from genome assembly GCA_036939895.1 of Thalassiosira exigua. Classification (NCBI taxonomy): domain Eukaryota; phylum Bacillariophyta; class Thalassiosirophyceae; order Thalassiosirales; family Thalassiosiraceae; genus Thalassiosira; species Thalassiosira exigua. The sequence goes on from JALLPA010000051.1 coordinate 9,512, forward strand.
AGCTTTTCCTGGACAGAATTAGGTCGAGCTCTTCATTCTATTAGTGCCGCCGCCGGCAGATACAGGGACAAGGACAATAAGAACAACTCACCTCCCATCACCAGTGATGCCCCAGTGTTTGACCTCCAGGACCTATGCCACCTTTTGGACGACAACCAGCTAGAAAAGACAGCGTTTTTGCGTTCTCGAAGCGGATGTATGGGTGAGGGCAGGTCTCTGATGCCTCTTGATTTGAAATGTCACTCATTATTACAGTCCAACAGCGGAGAGCTTCTGCTGGGCTTCCGCTCGCTGCCCCACTCTCCCCACGGGATGCAATCCGGCCTCCACTGCTATGATGTTAGTTGTTGAGTGGATTCATCCACTAACCTTCCCAGAGCAGGCACATTGCGACCATGGGACAGGAGCGAACTCAATATTACCTGGACAATAAAAATAATAACCCCTGTCTCTCGTTCACACGACACCATATGAACACCCATCTCCACTAGTCCTCGTTGCTTCTATCAGAACTCCAAGCGAGCCAAGGTCCTGAACCCCCCCCCCCCCCTGCACGGGGTCTTTGTGACTCATACAGTCCGCGTCCAGGAATTGCAATCTCTGGCCTCTGGCCCATGACATCCCCCCCAAGAGTCTTGATGACACACCCCCCTCTTTCACAGCAAATCTCTAGCACCTCCGCCAGCATACACGCATCAATGTAGGACCTCAGCTAAAGGCAAAAAGGGCAGACGACAGAGGCAGAGATGATTGGCACTATTGAGATAGTTGAAAACAATCATCTAAGGTCTCACCGTCGTCGCATGCTTGATGATGATTAATCTGACCGGCCACGGCCATTTGTTAGAGCTACTGCCCTCTTGTAATGACCCCTCAGCCTGTAATCAAGCAGGACAACGAGTGGGGAGGATGAGAACTTCTTTGGTGAAATGAAGGAGCGATGCCTCAATGATGGTCCGGTGAAAAATGACGCACTGCGATTCAACGGCGAAGACGTTGACGACGCTGATCAACAACACCATTTCGACAACCACGGGCGATGCAGATAGGCTGAAAGCTTTTGCTCCCGATGCTGAGTATCACCCTCATTACCATATTTTGGGAGATACAATAGCGGGGCGGCGGGGTGGGGGGAGAAGCGAGACGTGTCATCGTTGCATGCGATGCTCGTCGGCGTCGTCGTTGCCGTTGTGTTGTTGTTCGGCATTTGGAGCGGGTCGTTGTGTGTTTCGCGTGGTCGATGGCCTTTTTCTTTTGCATTTTCAAACAAAAAATTAATCCAGGCCCCCCCAAATAGGTTCCTACCTGACCCCATATCAATACTCGGCCTATGGGGATCCATGTGAGGTATGCGGTTTCATAAATCATTATCTTGGCGGTTAAAAATCATCTGCTACCCATAGTAGCGCCATTACCCATTGCCATTGCAATGCACAAAAGCTCATTCAATGAGCGAGCTTTTGGCAATGCATCGCATCGATCGGGGGGCGCGCCTTCAGCAGTCCCCGCACTCCTGCTGAACCTTGGCCTCCTTGGCCGCTCCACCCTCGACATGATCAACAACCTCCTCAAGGCCGTCGGGAGCTCGGCCTCCGAGCCCGCGACGCCCACCGACTCCCAGCACGACGACGCCGGCGGCGGGAGCGCGCACGGGAGCGGCGTCGGCGGGAGCGCGACGGGCTCCGGCCCGGGAGGAGAGAACCTCGCCGCCGCCTTGGGAGGCCTCCTGAACAACTTCCAGGAGACCTTCCAGCAATTGGAGGGGAAGGCCGTCGCGGCCGGGGCCCTGGGCGATCCGAACGGCGCGCTGGGCCATCGGTCGTGGAACAAGGGCGGAGCGGGCGCGGTCGGCGGCGGGGGCGGGGGAGGCGGACGCGGAGGGCGGAGCGCGGGCGGAGGACGGGATTACTACACCGACGGAGGGGGGAGGAGGGCGGCGGAGGCGGGTCCTCCCCCGCCCCCTCCCGCGTCGTCGAGGGGAGGTGCGGGGGGGAGCGGAGGTCCGCGGGGACGGCGGAGCCGATCCCGGGACGCTCCGGGGGGGGGCGCCCGTCCCCTGCCCCCCTCCTCGTCCCACTCGTCTCACGCCGTCCCCGGCGCGGTCTCCGCGGGTGCGAACTACGGCGGGGCCGTGTACCGCGGCCGCAGAATGGTGTCCGACGTCGAGCACCTGTACGACGTCGTGGACGACAAGCGCGCGTGCGAGAACTACGACGCGCTTATGGACGTGGCAACCAGAGCGGGACGACAAGCCGCCGAGCGGTTGAACGCTTCCTCCGAGGGAGAGGAGGGAAGTCGCAAGGGAGGGAGGAGGCGCAAGGGCCGCCGAGGGGGGGGAGGAGGGGGAGCGGAGGATCGGGGACAGGAGCAGAAGATGGAGTGGGCGAGGAGGAAGGAGGAGGAGCTGGTGGATCGAATGCTGTCTCAGTTCCCGGTGGGTTTCGTTTGCCCTTGCTTTCTTCGTTAGTTCGAGAACCGCGTTGTTGTCATGAACGCGATGCCGGTGGTTTTCTCGACCCTGAGCATATGGTGGTGATCTTTTTGTTTGAAGGTTCGAAGGCAATTACGAGAGTCCGGCAAAGCCTTCTTGCAAGCAGATCCTGTATGGAAAATCCAAAGTGGCCTAGACATTTGCAACGGTCTTGTAGCTGGTTACTTTCCGACCTCGTCTTGTGTTGACGAGTGTCTCGTTGAAGGGCGGCCCTCTGTCCACGACCGCGGGTTCGATGCACATGGAGCAACCGCACACCGAAGGCAACGATGGGAGGTCCTCGCAAAGACTTATGACTTCTTTCATTGCCAGCCCGATTTACAGGGTGGTTGAAGATGAGATCCTTGGCTCCTAGGTGTTTGCCGAATATGCCGAGTGGTGTCGTGGAGTAATGTCTCCACATCTACTCAGCTAAATCCTTTGCCAATCAAAGCCCCGAGAGCGATGCCGTTCTGCCTAAATTTTCCTTCGATACTGGCGCTCACTTCATCTTTCTCCAATCACATGTAGGAGTTCGGCACGAATCGTCCAACGCCCTTCACTGCCCTGGACGACGACGGCGATGACGATGAGGAACTCAGCGTCGCCGACGGCGGCGATCTTCCCGGTGTTGGCAAGGGCGCCGTTGCGACGGCGGGGAGGGGCGCCGGGGGGAGGAGCACCCCCGCGACGGAGGACGAGTCGACGTCCAAGGCCGGGGCCTCCGGCTCTGGCAACCCCCTCTCGCCCGGCCGGTTCCTCTCGGACGACGCCTCCGACCTCCTCGGCCGGCTCTTCTTCGGCGCGGCCGGAGGCGGCGGAGCCTCCGCCCCGCCCTCCCCCGGGAGGAGCGCCGCGGGCGAGGGAGGACGCGCGGCGGCGGGCGCCGCGGGCCGCCCGTCGGGCCGGGACCGCGACTTTCGCCGGACGTCGAGCTTCGGATCCTCCTCTTCGGTGAGCACCATGACGGCGTCCGCGGCGGGCGGGGCGACGGGAAGGAGGGGTGGCGACGGCGGGGGCGGCGCCGGGGACCGCACTTCGGACAGCGCTCGGCCCGTCGACGGCCATCTCGGAAGGGATTGTCCGTCCGTGCTTTGGGATCAAGACGAGATCGACCTGTGGAGCGGAAGCGATGCGAGTTCGACGGCGACCTCCAAGTCTAAGAAATCTCGCGCCAAGGTTGGTCCTGCGCACCACACGATAGCTCCCAGTGCCGTCGAGTATAGAAATGCTGCGGCAAAGCGTAGCGGCGGTGTCGCTGCATCTCAATCACATCATGAACAACTTCATTCACATGAACGATCCTCCAGTGTCGCGAAGGCTGGAACCGACATTACAACATGTCCGCCCTCTCCTGCGGCTTCGGAAGCCAGCTGGCCCAGCCGCCGTAGGAGGCACCGCGAGATGCGTCGGAAGAAGCGACAAGATTGGGACGCCTTGCGTCTAGCCGAAGACCCTGCCGCAGCAATGGCTGAAAAAAGTGGCGGGCTGCGCCTCCTGCCTTCAGACCCTCCAACTGCCCGCGGGGGTGCCTCGGCAGCAGTGGAGCCCAGCTTTCACTCACAGGAGGCCTTGCTGACGGCCTTGCAGCCTGACCCTGCGGCGCAGCGCAGCGATCCTTCCCGGGACGACGCAGCTGACAAACGGAAAGAGCAACAGACGAGCAACCCCAAAGGTGGGGGAGGGGCCGTCATAGTCGACGATGGCAAGCAGCACTGGATGCCGGACCATTTGTGCAAGCATTGCTACTCCTGTGAGGCGCCGTTCACGCTGCTTCGGCGGAAGCACCATTGCCGCGTCTGTGGCATGATATTCTGCAGTGCCTGCTCGGCGTACTTCGTCCAGATCTCCTCGTCGGACGCCGCTCGCGACGGAGGTTCGCAGACCTCGGGGGACAAGCCGACTGCCGGCACAATGCGCACGTGCAAGATGTGCTACGATCACCTCTCTGAGCGCGGCTTGGGGGTGATCGTGCGCGGAGAGGGCAGCGTCTCCCCCGGCGGGGGCGCGGCGGAGGGGTCAAAGGAGGTCACAGACGGCGGCGGCAAGGGCAAGTCGCAGCCGCCTCAAAATTCCAAGAAGCAATCGTCCTCCATGCTTGGCCCCGACACAACGCCTGTGGAGGCGGGTGGCGTCCCGGGCACACAGAACCACCCAAGGAAGGGTAGTTCTCGCGACATCCTCTTGCCGATGGCGGCGCCCAACCCAGACTTGACGACACAACGGACTGTCGGGGAGGAGGACGTCGTTGTCGCTGTGTCATCTTCTATCTCCGCCACCGCGATCATTGACTCGGCTCAGCAGCTGATCGATGAGCAGTTTGCCGGCTTCCAGGGCGCGGGTTCTGGTGGGGGAGACTTCAGGGCGCTGAGCCTCACAAAGCAGCGGCTTGATGAGGAAGGCCGGCGCCGGGAGGAGCAGGAGCGCGCAGAGGCAGAGGAGGCTGCCGCCCAGGCAGCTGCTGCCTCAAAGGCGGAGGACGAGGCTGCTGCTGCCAAGGCAGCTTCGGCGTCGTCCCGACTGAAGAAGCTTGGGTCATCTGTGCGACAACTGAAGTGGAGCAAGGGCGGTGGCACCTCATCTGGCAATACAGGTTGGCGATCGCGAGGTTCAGAGGAAGAGGAGGAGGAGGAGCATTCAGATGCGGTGGAGGTTAGCGTCAGGGGAGATGATAAAGACCCAGCCACCAGCACCGCGTCCCTGTTGGAGAGCAAATCCGGCATCGAAGAGGCACTGGCGTTTGGACCTGGGCAGAGCAACGATGCCAAACTGTCGGCGAAGATCCATCTTGGCATGAATGCTGCCAGCTATCTGGAAAAGTTGGGGCGGGAGTTGCTTCAGACGGATGCCCCGCTCTTGCTGGAAGAAATCCAGGAGGCCGCGTCGGGATCGTCATCTCCATTATATATCGAGTCAAAGCTTACTGACTTGTGGGTAAATACACTTATGACGCTCGCGACTCGATGCTGTGCCACTGTTGAGCCGGACGTGAAAAACGGGGACTTGCTTGATATTAGGCCATACTGCAAGGTGAAGGTGATTCCTGGAGGATCTGTGGAGGACTCTGCCTATATGTCTGGTGAGAGCATCCTGTCACAACAGCAATTCTGCGAAGCTCGAAAAGCTCTTGTATCATCTTACCGATCTTTGTCGCACAGGCGTTGTGTTCCACAAAAATGGTAAGGGCTAAGGATTTCTCCTTCAAAATCTGCCACAGCGACAACTCCTCGAAACTTAAACACTCTCTTTGTCATCCTCACCGGTCATTGTCGTAGTTTCTCACAAGAAAATGTCACGTGGCATTCAAAATTGTAAGATCATGATGCTGAGCGGTGGCATCGAGTATACACGGACAGAAAAAGTAGCGTCCCTCGACACGCTCCTCGAGCAAGAGGAACGATACATGGAAATACTTGTCACAAAAATCTTCAAGTTGAAGCCTCATGTTCTAATTGTCGGAAAGTCTGTTTGTAGGAAGGCTCAGGAGCTGGTACGGATTTGTTACACATTTTTATTTATCACCGATAGATCCCCTACTGACCTCTCATTTTCTTTTACTCTGTCAAAGTTGCTTCGTGCAGATATTGCCCTCTTACAGTATGTGAAGCCAACCCTCATGACTCGCATTGCTAGGCAGACTGGGGCGACGGTTTTGTCTACCATTGATCACGTTGCCATGAACTCTACCATTCTGGGTTTTTGTAGAAGGTTCCGCCTCGTCTCCTTCCGAGACAATGACGTTTGGGTTGATGGCAAGGATGCCTCGGCAAACATTCCTCCCAACCAAAAGTCTGTTCCAGTATTGCTGTCGCAAGACATCCCAAATCACGAGCGGCAAGCAGCTTTGGCAGCAAGGAAGCTAGGGGAGAAAGTCTTGGACGGGATGGAGGCAGTGACCTTGGGCCTAGCAAAACGAGGGGTGGTAAAAACATATGTCATGATCGAGGGCTGCCCAAAGGAGCTAGGCTGCACGGTAGTGCTCCGCGGAGCATCCCGGCCGGCATTGAAAATGGTCAAGCGGGTGCTTCGCTTCATTACTATGTGTGCCTACAACATGAAACTCGAGACGAGCTACATCCTTGAAAGGTGTTGTAGACTCCCGCCTTCATATGTCATTCCATCCACACCATGTTCCTCATCATCTCTGTGTGTAGACTTTGGGCAGCCCCCAAACAACAGAAAGGCGCGCCCATGGAATGGCGGGAAGAATGACCCCTCCCAGCGCTCACTCTCTGGAAAGATCACGCCACTAGATCATCAAGCCATTCTCATCACCAGTGTCTGGATGACAGACAAGACTCAGTGCTGCCCTGCAGAGGTAAAAGGCATTTGCTACTACTCAATGCAGGATGTTTCCCTTGGCCAGTTTTTGCGAGATTCTTGCTTCAATTTATCTCTGAAGTGCCAAAACCCTAGCTGCAAAAAGTCTGTGATTGATCACTCTCTATCATTCATTCATAATGATGGGCTCATCAACATATCTGTGGAGCACATGGACAACCCGATTCCTACATCAAGTCTCGAGAAGCAGCAAAAGGAAAATGATTCTTCAATAGCCTCGAAACAAGAGGCATCCTCCGATTATGAACCTATTGCCACATGGACTTTTTGTACGAGGTGCAACCAGGTTGTAACCCCCCTGACATTTCTCTCAAATTGCACATGGCAATGGTCTTTTGGGAAGTTTCTTGAAGTATATTTCTATGTGAGTCAAAGGTTTGTTTTCATTGTATTGATGGTGCTTCTACTTACGTGCCGGCAGAACCCACACCATACCTACATATTGTCCTTGGCCCTCCCCCTCAGGGTCGGCTGATTGCCCTTGCCTCTGCCTCCTCCTCCTGGTCCCTGGTCGTGGAGACTGTGTGATGGTCGTACTCGCCCGGCCCACCGTCGTCGAGCACCCGGCGACGACCGAGTCCGAGCAGCTGCTTTGTAAGTGCTCGTGCTAATTATTGCTTTTTCTCTTCCCGCNCATATCTAACTAACTAAAGGGAGTGAGCCCTACCTCCGCTGGAGTCCGAATAATCCACATGAAACAACAAATGGAAGAAGATATTGTTTGTACAATACAGGAGCATGATGCTCGCGTTGCAGGCTTCAAAATGAGATTGTTTCCCAATGGTCTGTCTCCACCAGAAACTACCAGAAATATTCGATTGGCCAGAAGGGCAAGAAGTTGATTCCCGGGCAGTGTTGTTGAGACAGGACAGGGGCAGCAGATGCAAAAGGATCGTCATCGTCAGATTCACTTCAACAGAAAATCTTTACGCCCCTGTTTGGCACGATTAATGTGTGCCAGGTTCACCCCTGCTCTGCCAAGAGGCTTATTATATCTTTGAGCAATCACAATTCAGGCATGCAAGGAGAAGGTCCAGTCAAAATCAATACTCCTTCTAAAGTCACATGCGAAAGCAATTGATTCATCCACGAGCGCCAATGACAACCTGATCTAGATACTCCGAGCCCCCCCATCTGCGTGCCCAGAATGACAGCGACTATCATGCCTTGCCTTAACTATGTACCATACCTAAGTCTCCAATTTTCCCAAGAAAACAATAATTATTTATTCAAAATCGAACGCCAAGTCAGAAAGACGGAAAAGGCCTCAAAATATCTGCAGACAAGGGCTATGCAGATGCAAAAGGATCCACTGAAAGATTGACTTCAAAATATAAGGATTTTTAGTACTATTGGTACGATTAATGCGAGCCGCTTCCTGTCAAGGCTTATGCACTTGATTTATCTTAACCATGGTGCCAATATATCCCTATCTAGTGGCAGAAATGGATCAATGTCATCTCTGTCATTGCAGCGATGGTACCATACACCTCTGGATAGATCGTTTCATAGACTACATGGTTCTGGTCACCGCTGTTCCTGTCGAATGCAAACGAGTTCTCGGCTGTTCTTTGGGTGTGGAAGCCTCGCTGCTCGTTTTACGTACGAAAAAATTTCACCCTACTCAGTCTTTTGCCGTCGGCACCTCCCCTTTGACGAGGCATTCCACCGGATGCATTCCCTGCAGGACTTGGAGCACATATCCGTGACATCCTCGTCTCTGTTCTCTAGGTATGATAAGCAGATAGAAGCGATTTCTCGAGAGACAAGAGAGCTCTTTGGCTCAGCCATGAACAAACCTGAGCATTTGCAAGCAGTGCTGTCGGAATTGAACCTTGTGAGCGCCGAAGTGGGCAATGCATCCAAAGTATTGCAAGAGAAAATATCGTCAGTGACCGCGAAGTACTCGAAGGATTTGGACAAAAGAGCTGATGCCCGAAGCGAGGCTCTCTTCAATTTTCCATGGTACTCGAGGCGATATCTCTTCATGCTTGCGACAGCGTGGAACGAGAGACTCAGTGCAGCGGGTCAAGCATTATCTGCGATGAAAAAGATTCAGAGTGACGGTGGATCTGGTAGAGGTGATTCAGCTGTTGTTCCAATAGTTAGCGATGGGAACGCTGATGTGATTGAAGGGATGAAACGCATCAGAATGTTGCAAGAGACTTATTCACGGAATTACAATGTGGCCAAAATGACAATGCCGAGAAGCCACAAAGGCGAAGGAGGTTTATTCGAAGGGAACATTCTCCCAGATGGCAGGGTCGCAACATTGGAGCAAGAAGCGAAAATTGACGACGAAGAATTCTACAGCGACCCAGAGAATATTGATTTTGATGATGTTGATGCTGATGTGCTAGCTTCCCGCAACAGAGTATACAGCCCTCAGGCATCATCTTCCTCAAAGCGATCTTCAAAGCAGCGCCCTAAAAAGGTCCTGGCAGGGAAAAAGAATTCTGATATGACAGAAGAGCCGCATGTGCTGCCTGACCAAAATCCGAGCCCACTTCACTTTGCAACCAACTATGATACCAGCAGCCAGCTAGAATCTCAGGGCAAAAGCAAGACTGTCACTGCTGGTGGGGCTGTCAAATCTGCATTGACTCGCTTTTTCAACCGTGGAAGCAATAAAGAAGATCCATACGTTGTAGATTTAGGGCTCTTTGGAGAGGGACGGCCACGCCTCCAGCCAGGGATAGGAGGCTCGATCATACCTGTCTTTGACGATCAGCCGAGCACTATCATTTCTCACTCTTTAGCGTCTTCAGATTATGATGTTCAATTTAAACAGTTTCTCTCATCTCAGTCTGAGTCAAGATCTGAAAAGCACGAGTTGTCGCGCAAAGATATTGAGCGTCGAATGTTGGGAAGGAATAAATCACACATTAAGCACACCTTCCGAGATTTTGACGAAAAAGGCCAGCAGCTGTGCAAGTTTGTATGTGTGAGTCGTCTGTCTTACGTATGTGTTAGTTATATTCGTTGTACTGTGAACATGGCTCATGTAATGAAAAATAACCTCTCTACCCGACAAGACTACCTTTTGGTCAGTTCAATTCAATGCGGTCCGTCAAGCATTTATGAACCCTCAAATATCAAGCAGAGATTCTAGTGGCGATGCTGCAGCTGGCTCGACTAAGTCATCTGGGACCCGATTTGATATTGAGAAAAGTTATATTCGAAGTCTAGCTCAGTCCTTTGCGTGGGCTGCGAGTGGTGGCAAATCAGGCGCTGCCTTCTCGAGAACCACAGACGATAGGTTTGTGATCAAATGCATCTCAAGGACCGAGCTCCAAATGTTTTTAGACTGTGCTCCGGCATATTTTGAGGTGAGTTTTGACGCTCTTGATATGCTTGATATGCACAATACACATCAAGGCTTTGCTCCGTTAGCACTTTTGTTTCAAACACATTACGTTGACCTGACCTTAATACAGTATTTGAGCAAAGCCTTTTTCCACGGGCTCCCCACTGTCTTGTGCAAAATCGTGGGCGTTTATCAAATAGGCTATCACAATCGTGTCACAGGCAGGCGAACAATGGAGCAAGTTGCTGTGATGCAAAACATCTTCTTTGGGAGGAAGATATCAAAAATCTTCGATCTGAAAGGCTCCCTGCGTGGGCGGTTTACGCGGCAGGGGAATGTCGATAAGGAGAAAAAGTCTAGCAAAAAAACGAAACAGTACAATCGAAGCAAGTCTGATGGCGCGTCTGACTCAGATTCGTTTTCCAGTGGCGATGAAGAAGACGACGACACGCTATCAACGTCAAGTGGGGGCATTGAGAAAGATGATAGGGCTCCAGGCAATGCCGATAGAGGGGAAAAGCCTGACAAATCCGAATCAATTCCAACTCTTCTCGACGGGGACTTCCTTGAGTTTACTTCAGGTAGACCGTTGCCATTGACGGATAGAGCAAAAGCTGTATTTCACATGAGCATATTGAATGACACCCTCTTCTTGTCCATCATCAATGTGCTTGACTATAGCATTTTAGTCGGCATTGATGAGGAGAAGATGGAGCTCGTCGTTGGCATCATTGATTTCATGCGACAATACGATATTCTGAAACAGATGGAACGAGTAGGGAAGAGTCTTCCTATGGTGGTTGGTTCTGAGGCTCCCACTATCATCCAACCACCACTATACAAGGCTCGATTTACAAATGCAATGGAACGATACTTCATGACAGTTCCAAGCAAGTGGACTACAATTTGATGGGATTAAAAAAATAATAGCCCAGTCTACTGGGATGGTAACTTTTATTTTTTGTCAGTCGCGAATGAATAATGAGTAAGACATGCGTAATCTATGACTAGCAATAGCAACACCAAACGAAAGTAAAATATATGCCCTTTCAGGTGTTTTGTGGTGTCATGACATGCCTTGCTTTCTAAGAACGAAGTCCAAATGCCATCGCATTGCCTCTGGAAGTGCAATATGTGATCAGACTTCTCCTGTAACACCAACTGAAGTTCTTCCAAAGGAGCTATTAAATGCAATGAAAAGGGGAAACTCAGAGGTGAATCAGCAATAGTGTTGGTCCTAGTTTAGTTTTCTGAGAGGTGCCTAGATGCAAACAAATGAGAGAAAAAAGAAAGAGCTCAGTGCAATGGCCTGGGGTAGGTATAACGTCACGACCCGTCAGACTAATTGATCTCACAATAAACAGAGTATAGTATCTCCGAGTCAGAGTGAATCATTCTTTCTGACATAGCCAGGAATCAAGTTTTGAATGAAGATGATCATGCTGTGTTTCATTCTAACAAAATCTTTCAAAAAAATATGGTAGATAATACATTGTGCTGCTGATAATAAGTTTTTGCTTCATAGGTAACTGCATTGGGGGAGTCTTTTCTAGGCTAATTATTATCCCTATTAGAACAACATGTTGACAGTGGGTAGAAGTGTGTTTTCCTATTTTTATTTGTCCAGAAAACATTTTCACGAAGCTTGAAATATCTGACGCCGACCAAGATATCTGCTTTAATAATTAAACAGGTCCTGACAGTGGGCAGCCTTGTCGCGGATACCAATGCGAGAGAAAAGGCTGATGGAAGCTAGTGAGCAGTACGCTGACACTGTTGTGTCACCACAATTGGTTGTTCAAGCATTCACTCTCTGTCCGGCATGATGTGGAGTGTATGTGAGCGTTGGCCGGCCAAGTAAGGGCAATTAGCTGCCACTTAGACCAAAAATGGCCAAAATAGCCAAAAAGATGTCTAATTAAGAAAAAAATGATGCTCATCGATCACATTATCTGTCTGATGCCGGAAATCCATTTTTTTGGCTATTTTAGTAACTTTGCGTCTGCTAAGTCGAATCAAATAGTTTTATTATAATAATGTTCTGACCAGCCATGTGTGTGGGGTGGTCGTTTTTGACTTCAATGTACGGTTGTCCATTCAAAGACTCCATTACAAACATTCGATTGGTATGCAGCTGCTCAGGCTTCGAGCGCTACTGTGTTGTGATGTTTGAATACTACAAATTGCTGGTCTTCTGTAACGAAAAACCCTTTCCCTTTGCGATCTGAGATCGTGGCCAAAGATTTTTTAGCCGCACACGAGCACAGTTGCGTGCACACCTAGTACCTTTGTGACAGCGTTTTTCGTCGCGTGTTTATCGAGCGGATTTTTTTGTGAGAAAATTGAGTCGGCGACATTAGGTTTTTCGATCTGAAGGTTTTGTGATAAAAGACTTGCAGTTTGTAGATGGTCCCGTTGTCGAAAATTTTATTTTTCGTGTGTAGGTAAATTATTGGGCGGTGATGGAGGGCTGAAACACCCCCGAAATCGCTCTGACGGCGGCGATTTCGAACGAAAATATTTTTATTGACTCTGAACTCATTTTGGTTGTTTCGATCTTTTTCGTCGTTTTCGTATGTTTCGGTTCATTATTGGCGCATGAGTTATAACTTTTCCAGAAATGTAACGTTCTCGATTTTGTTTATTTTCGTGGGTTTCGGTTCGTCAGCATTGACGCACGCGTGCAGGAGTGAAAACTTTTTCATAAATGAAAAGTTTTCGATTTTTTTTAATAGGATCGTAATTGAAACATCGTTTTCGACAATTTTCGACAGAAGTTTTCGCTGTTGATCCTACAGATCCCAGTATAACGCTGGCACGAAGCTCAGCCGACAGACGGCATGCCGGCGCGGGACACAGCGGCAATTCACCTGCCGCCGACGGCGAAGATAGCCATTTGCCGCCGACGGCGATGGCGCACATAGCCCGAGGCGGACACACGCGGACCGACGACAGCACCCGCAGCGACCGCAACCCAATAGCGACGGCGATGGCGCTCATAATTTGTCATCACATAAGTTTAGACGCATCATTAACACCATGTCTAGCTTTGAGTGACGCCCCGGGTGGCGGCACTGTCTTTACCAGCAAATGCCGGTTCAGCATCCACCACCGACACGCCAAGTGCTCTGACCTACTCGAGTGTCATGTCACGGGACAGCATACGAATCGTACTACTGGTGGCGGCGCTCAACGACCTTGACATCTTCGCCTGAGACAATAGGGAACGCCTACCTCAAAGCACCATGTAAGGAGCGCATCTGGTTCGTGGCTTGGCACGAATGCGGCCACGAGATGAAGGGACGCGTGATGAAATTGGTCCGTGCGTCATATTGGCTAAAGAGCAGCGGCACTAGCTAGAGGAAGATGTTCAAGGACTTCATCGAGGTGCACCTTGGGTTCATCCCGCCGCGCGTTGACAGGGACACGTACTACAGGATAAATTCGAAGCTCGGCGGCACGCACTATTACGAGCTACTCCTCGTGTATTTGGACGATGTGCTCGTGGTCAGTCGCAACCCCAAGAAGATCATGGAGGCGATTCACGATCCCGAAATCCAATAATGAGAAGGCATGGAGCCTCCTCAGCACCAAGTACGCACAAGCTGCGGTTGAGAACTTGGATAATGTGTTGCGGGAGGAAGGTCGCGAGTTCAAGACCGGCGGTAATAAGGTCAAGACGCGCAACCCCATCCCATCAGGGTACAAGTCGGAGTTAGATACCACGGAAGAATGCGACGTCGAGCACGACGGGCGCTTCCAGCAGCTGATCGGGATCCTCCGCTGGGCAGTGGAGCTTGGAAGAGTTGATATCCACATTGAGGTGGCATTGATGTCACAGTACTCCGCGAATCCCAGGGTGGGACACTTGGAGGCGGTCTACTGCATTTTCCACTACCTGAAATGCAACCCAGTGAAGCAGCTGGTGATGGATCCTGTCGCCCCCAGAATAGACAGGACAGGTTTCAATGGAACGGCCAACTGGGCCTAATTCTATGGGGATGTGGTCCAGGAGGACCCACCTGGCATACCTGGACCACTAGGGAAGTCAGTCGAGATCTTTGCCTTTAGCGACTCTGACCACCCAAGCAACGTCATCACGAGGAGGTTCCACTCAGGGATATTCCTATTCGCGCAGAATGTGCTCATTCGCATCTTCAGCAAGAAGCAGAACACAGTGGAAGCGAGCACACACGGTGCAGAACTCGTTGCAATGAGGATTGCCAGGGATACGATTGTCAAGCTGCGGCTCAAGCTCAAGTCAATCGGGATCCCGATGGTTGGACCAGCCAACGTCTTCTACGATAACCAAGGTGTGATGAAGAACACGAGCAATCCTGAATCCACATTGTCCAAGAAACATAACCATGTAAACTACCACATGGTGCGGGAGGCTGCGGCTGCAGGGATCTTGAGGGTAGCCAAGGAAGAGACCGATAGCAACCTAGCTGATACCCTCACAAAATTGCAGACATAGGACAGGAAGAGGACACTCCTGGGTGGACTCCTCTACAACTACTAGCTTCATACGTTTCTCAAACAAATACGAAGAATGAGTCAGAAGATGAAGAACCATCAGATGGACTGGTAGGCCTTGGCGGTCACCAGCCTGCGGGGACCAAGTGAATAATGACGTAAAGAGAGCAAGGCTGTATGAGGTTTGCAGGAATAGTACAATTTGGCTAGTGAAGGGATAAGCGGCATAGAGCAGAGGCACTCCAAGCGAGATGAGACCAAACGTTAACCCTTATAATCTTTATGAACGAAAGAGAACCATGAACAGCACAAGCGTGCCAGGCGTTGTGCCGTACCCGTTCTTTCATACATAAGTGCTCAGGTTGCCGGCTTTGCAGTGCAGGTTGGCGGGCTGCTGCTGTCGCAGCTGTAAAGCAGTCCGGTTGCAGTCTGCATGAGATCGGAGAACATTAGCAACCAAACCAGGCGTGAGGGTGAGAGTACCAAAGGCCAATCGGCAGCACCAGTACTTACACTAATAGCGGAAACGTTGCTCGGGCTCAGGTTGTTGCTGGATCCTCCAACATCAGGCGGGACGGGTAAGCGGGACCTTCCCATCACCTCTGCGGTGAGAGAGGAGGAGGTCCAAGAGAGGTAATTAAAATCTTTTATGTACAAATTAGGGCAACCTGTTAATGGGGTCAGCAACACTGATCCGGCACAGCGAGGATGGTCCT